>JAOTAV010092626.1:0-11338 GCA_026546445.1 Cyclargus thomasi | reverse complement strand
TTTTAGTTTGTTTTGTACTATTTTAGTTTTTTCCTTTGGAAGTCGGTTTAAATTTTTTGTTAAAAAATAATTATTATATGATACAAATATAAAATACATATCCACGACCCAGGAACTTTGGAGATTCGAACCCGCGACCCCCGGTGTGAGCTACCAAGGTGCTCAACCACTGCGCCACAGAGGTCGTCATAATAATTTCCTGCTATAAAAGAATTTAAAGTAACTCTATTAATAAAACAAGTTTACAGAATAAACATTATGTAAAGATTTTTAGTATCTTTTTTTTAATACCACAATCTTAAAAATTCTGACCTGATGATAATTAAAGAGGTAAGTGGAAGAAGCGGATTACTAACATTTTACAACATTCAAGTAAATCCTCATTTGTCCCCATAAAAATTTCACAAATCTTGTAATATTGCGATTTTATTATCTATTCTATTTACGCAAAAATCCGGTAGTTTTTTTCAAATGTTAGTTACCCGCTTCTTCCATTTATGTATTCAATGAAAATGTCTCATTGATACACGCCTCCACCCGGTTTTGAACCTGCACCCTCTCGAGTGCGAACCAAAGGTCTACCCCCTAGGCTACGGACGCTCCATGGTCAATTTAGTCGCATTGTAATCTAGACTCAAAGAAATCAAGCTTCAAAGATTAAGAGCAGATGGCTCACCCCATCGTCCCATACAGCATAAATTACAACATTTTCTACGGAATTATAAATTTTAGTTGAACACACTCCTGACTCGCCCAATTCCAATCTCTTGTTCAGCACAATTTCCCTCCAAATTGCTTATCAAGCAATTTTGTTCATTTTTACCACGCGCACGTCGTAGGGGAAAGATTTACCGTAACAGAAAATTATTTTTTTCGATTACACGTCTGGGTATAACCTAGCAATAATTTACAAAGAAAAGATTTGCGCGTACCGTTTCCTTGGAATGGGTTACGGAAATTAGAGTTTAAACAGACTACATAAAAATTACGTGGCCGAACTTCCATATAAGTACGCCAGCCACGGCTTATTTTATAAGTAGTAGTTTTCCAAACAGTATTTCCAAAAGTGCAATGTATATCGAAAAGCGGAACTTTTATGCAATATTAATGTGATTCTCTTCGCAAAGCCCGCTTTACCTAAGTAAATACTGAAAGCAATTCGTAGATTATATAATATGAGTGAATACTTGAATTTACTTTTCGAGTAGCATAGCAGTCTGTGTCAAGAAACTAGCCGATACCCGTAAATACATTCGCGTTAGGAAAAATATTTTCCATAAAGTATTTATGTAAATAGCCTATCCAACACAAGAATAAGGAATGTACATGAGCCAGCGGGGTGAGTTTAACCTCTTATAAACTAAGTATGTTAAAACGTTGAGCACGTTAGCCAAAAACTATATGTTATAGAATGATCTTCATTATTTTTTTACTAGCGACATAGACAAATTATTTTAATATCTATATATAGGTATAATTTCTCTATGCTAGCGAGGACTTTTTCCCTGACTTTGAGAGGATGTTTTCGACGAAATTTTTATCGGCATTCAAGGGGATGTGAGAATTGTTATGATGCACAAATCAAGACGTACAGGACAACGTCTATCGGGTCCGCTAGTTTTATTCTATTATATAAAGTATAATATAATAGCACAGGAGGCCCATTTTATGTACTACATTAAAATAAGTTGAGTGTCTGCCTGACGAACTTTCTCCTGAACGCACAAACCGATTTCCAAAAATTACCAGGCTAACGGAGTCGCGGGCAAAGGTTAGTATTTCGTTAGAAGCCAAATACATCTGCGAAAACCGTTTTCAAATCTGTAGTTTTCATGTTAAAAAACAAGTATCATATAAACTTTAAAAAAAAAAATTTGGGAAAAAATTTTTATAAAACAGATGCTAAGTTAGAAGAAGACAAATACAACTGTGAAAACCGCATTCAAATCGGATCAGTACTTTTCTCGTGATACTGGAACAAACATACAGACAGACAAAAAACTAACTACATTTTCGGCTTCTACATCAACATAGAAAGACATCCCACTTATTATTTTTTTAATATCTTTAATATACAGAATTTTCATTTCTACAGATTTATTATATGTATAAATATATTAATGATTCTCTGTTAAGGCCGTTGGCGCCTGTATTTCCCTTAACTTCGGGCTGTGTCAATGTAAGGTATTCTTTCCGATGTCTATTATTTCTTTTGCCTAGTATGAATATATGTGTGATTAAAAAGTAGATATTCGCAAACGGAAACCGAATATTCTAAATATTGATGAACCATCACATATAATTATAGGCGATAAGCACTTACACAAGCAACATTTTTCTTCGCTGGCCCATCTTGATACTCAAACACAGAGACAATATTACAAGTAAACAACACACGAGGAATAGTTACAAATTAAAACCGTAACTATAACAATCCAATCCTCACCCTCGCGACAGAACTTCACACGAGAGACAATCATTAAAGTTATCTCCTGCGCCCGCGGGCCATCGAGATGACAAACACGTTGTTTATGCAAACTTTAATTTTACCTCTCATTTTCATATTAGAGCAAGCCCACATTGCTTCATTGCGATCAACGCAACCAGTAACGACGACAAATGATAGATAAAATATATAAATGAAAAGTCTGTATCTCAGACACTTCTCTGCACATTACAAAAAATCGAATAGTCTTAACTAATAAGTTACTTCAAAACAGCTTAAAATGATGGTAAAATCACTGATCTTTTAAAGGTCAATATATATGCCTTTACAATAAAATCCCAGAAAACGTTCAAAATATTTCGATAAATAAGTTGTAAAAGAACGTTTGTGTGCTAAAGCTTACTATAAAGTTAATGATTTTATTAACGACAGCACATCTTGGGAGTAAGATGGCTGCTTACCAGGCTGCTTCTGTATAATATTTAAAACCTTGACTTACAACTTACTTATACTTTCTTTTTTCCCAAATACTGAAACCAAGGTAGGGAGCAAGTTTGAAACAAAATGCTATTTGAAAAATACAACCACTTTATTTCTAGTAAAACATGATATGCATTTCTAATCTGCAAGTTATGAGAATATTCTATGGTCAAAATCATAACTTGAAGATTATTGTAACAACCAAAAGTTTACTAAGTAGATGTAAGTTTACTTTATAGGTATGTACTTTACTAATTAATATTTAACTCAAAATTGATCTCTCTTCTAAGTACAAATTCCTAATCTAGAATTTAGTTTAATCTAGAAATAAATTGTAATATTAGAAATGATAAAATGCCAGCCTTAAAGTTGCAGTGAGGATTTAAAAACGACACTGCAACTGTAAGGCTGACATCAGAATCTAAAAAGAAAAAACTTGAAATCCAGAGCACTGTATCCAGCAAATATTCGAATCAAATTTTATAATAAACTTAGAAGCACACCACAGTCTTTATCAGTTTTTAAGCTGTCATTAATATTTTATACAACATTTTGAACTATATTTCTCATCCAGATGCCTTTTTATTGCCCTGGATTTTCTAGTTACTATTTCTTTTTAATTTTAATGGCCCAGCTTATAACACACAATTATTAAATTTAAAAAAAAAACGGTTATAAATAAAAAGTACAACAAAAACGACAAGTAACAATTATAAAAAAAAACTTACAAATAAACAAAATATAATTGTATTTTGTTGTTAACTATGCTAATTAGGACTAGAAGATCAAAAACATTTTTTGTTAGCAAACAAAAACATGATGGGGACTCATAACTACAGGTTTAAAAATATCTAAACAGATTCTGGAAATACTTTTCTAAGGTAGGTTTGTCTGTAATTAAATATACCTTAATGTTTAAGATTACTCGATAGTTACATATATTTATAAAATATTTTTGTAATGTTACATGGGGTACCAGATACTTCAAAGTTATAAAGATAAACCTTCGAAGTCTTTACTCAAACATAAATTAAGTAAGATTCTGTTGTCATAATATAAATGTCATATTCTAAAAATAGAGTATTTAAAATACCTTCTGCTAAAGTAACTTTCAACATGTTTTGCACAAAACTTTAACAAGTAGTAACAAGATACACAAATCCTAAAATACCTGTTAATCTTAATAATAATTATGACAGGAGGTTCAAGTAGGAAAATACTTATCTATATTTAAATCTATGTAAAGGAAAGCTGCAACTCATCACAGTTTATTTTAATAACTTGATATTAAAAATACTTATTTGACCTTATAATAATGTTAACAATTATTATTTAACCAAAGAACTAGTAATGTAATAGAAATGTCATAACAATTAATAGATGTACATCCTTAATGGATTAAGTATTCAAATGTTTTGTAAATTATCTCCTGATGAATAATATAATTATTTTAGTAATGAAATTCGAAAGCAATAAAACATTTTCGCCAATTAGTGGCGCATACACCTTGTTTAAATAATACAATTTCTATTTAATTATGTTATTTGTTCTTTGGTTGTAACTCTTAGATTTCTTCAATAGTTTCAGATTTTTAAACAATGGTGTTGCTGTAAAATATAGAATGTAACATTTTTTTATAACATTAGCAGCTACTGTCGCCCATTGACATTAGCAACATTAGAAACGTTGCAGGGGCGTTGCCTTTTACATTATAAATATAACAGTTGACAAGCATCTTAGTATCTGCGAGAAGGACCAGTTAGATAGATATATATATATATATATATAACACACACTTTTAAGATATGTTTTGATTAACAAACATATAATATCATCCTCTTGATTTTATTGTCTGAATTGTATGATTATCACACCCTGTTGTAAACTGGCACATGAACACGTTTTAGGAAGCTTTTCCGATATAAATTACATCAGCAAATATTTTTGGTTAAATGTAGCCTTATTATACTCTTCCTAGAAACTTGGTATATAATAAATTTGTTTATTCCGACATTATTTTTCTCCTTTATACTTTTTAAAGACCTTAACAAGCATTAGAACATTATTGTTTGTTAAAGAATTTCTTCTTTCCCACATGTAATTTTAATACTTTTCTTTTTGAATCATTACCTTTGTCACATTTTGAACTTGGCACTATTTCTTTTTAGATATTGTTTTCAATTTAAATGTTTTGTAGATAAATTTAAAACTACGTAACTAAACAATTATTACAAATAAAAAGAGTTATACAATGGATGTTCTAGAATCTATGAAGGGTATTTTCCGAGAGACAAGGTTTAAACATTGTATAGTCAATTGTATATTTTATCTTATTCTAGTAATACGATTGTCGCTTTTTAGAAACTTTTGTTTTTTACCGTATGTGAATTTAAAGTTATGTTTACATTACCAGTTAAGGGTCAAAACTATAAAGAGGAACAAACTGACTTTTTTACACCAATTTAAAATATATACTGACTGATTATAGACATCTATTAGTCTACATAATAAATGTTTACAAAAATACATTTGTTTATATAAACTCGCTAACTTTAGAGTTTTAAAAGCTTTTCTTATCGACCCTGCCTAATTTTTATTCCAACTTTATTTTTTAATATCACTTATTAACCAAAGCAAATAATATTCCTTAAATATATTTTACCTTTGTAAATAGAGTTTACCATATTATGGTAACTGAACTAAACGTTGAAATGTTTTTTCAATAATTTGAATACAATTTTTGAGAGAAAGTTTTTAAGTAATTTGGTCGGGTTATAGGAAAGAGCAAACTATGCCGCGCCGCAGCGTGCCGGGTCTTAACGGAATAATCCGCCTCCATATAAATTGTATGAAAGTAGAATTCTAATAAATGTGATTTTTGCCAAACATCACATTTATTAGAATTCTACTTTTTAGTACAAATGATGATAACGATTTAGAAGGTAGTCCAAGTTCTTTTAGTGGATTATAGTAGGAAATTGATATTATAGAATAAAGAATAATAAAACATTTAAGTAAGATAATCAAGGCAGTATGTATAGTAACATTTAATTTAATTTTAGTTTTAACCACATAAAGTACATTGACAAAAAAAGGAAATTTTTTAGTAGAAACTAAAACACGGTTTAGAAAATTTCTGGAGAAATATAGATTATAGCAACGTTTTTGGTACATCGAGTCACGAGTGACTTAAAAGTGGTCACACTGACGTACTCAAAATCTGTCAATGCGATGAGACCCGACCCGTCAATATGCCATATATATACATGTGTGCCATAGCACACATATATATGTGTGCCATAGCGCATTTTCACACCGGCAAGCGCCGTCAAAGTGTGTACCTTATGTTAAACTCAGCCGACAGATATGGAACAAATGGAATTGACATATTCCGACCAAATAGCGTAGGACCGTCAACTGACGCTCTTTCAACTTTCCCCAGTATACATCTTCGATCAAATATTATAAGATGCACAGATCCCTTAAAATTGAATAAAATAATGAAACCAAGACAATTTCACACAAAACAACTTAAACCAACATCAAGTTTATTGAAAAATAAAACTTAACTTATTACTTAATGAGTTGAAGCTCACAAGCGTACGAGAGTTAGAATCGCGGTCTTGGAGCGACTAGGAGCGGCATAGCGCGACTGTGAATCTTTATAATATTTGGTCGAAGTTATACATAGATTTGCAGAGATCTGAAGGTAGAACGAGACAGATATAGCTAATAACCACGTGCTGGAGCGAGATATCAATTCATACGCACGCACCGCGAGCAATAGTAGTCATACGCCTCGCTGCCAAAGTACGGGCACAGCGGGGCGCGGCAGGGGCGGGGCGAGGGGGGGCGGTCATCGTAGAAGGTAGAGCGAGACAGATATAGCGTGCGGTCGGTGGTGCGGGAGCGAGACGGAGCGGCGCGGGCGGCGGCGTGTGCGGCGTTGCCAGCTTCCGTGTAGAACTGAGATCGACCCGTGCCATAGCGAGGCGGTGTGGGCGCCTCTTGCTCTTTTCGGTTTTGTTCTGTTGTGTATCTGAAATAAAATTACATACTAATATGCTTTGTGGAATTATAAGCTGCCTCCTAAATGTAGATTTGATCAAGATAGTATTTTGTTAAAACTTCACCTGTGTTTGTATCTTTAATGCGACGTATAAATTTATTCAAAATGATTGTGAAATAAATTTAGCATAGAAAGACTAGACTACACAGCTTTACTGTACTTTCAACCAAAAATAACATATCGATGCCTCACTGCCTCGACCTCGTATCTTAAAAATTGCTACATTTCATGAGACAAAAAAAACTGATTATATTATTTCTTCTTAGTAACTGTACAAAACTAGATATGAGGTTATTTGATAGGTAACAATGTACTTATCAAATTACCTTATATCTAGTTTTGTACAATTACTAAGAAAAAAAAATATCAGTTTTTTTTTTGTCTCATGAAATGTAGCCATCTTTAAGATACGAGGTTGAGGCAGTAAGGCATCGATATAGGGTCCCGTTCTATTTTGGGCATACAAAATTCTAAAAACATTAATAACTTACCCTATCCAAGCCTCGTTCAAGTAATTCTTCACCATTTCCTCCTGCACCGGCGCTCGTGCGGCTAACACTCTACAGCACAACACCTCACAAGTAGACGGCCTTCGGGCTAAACCGTCTTCATTCTGACTTTTACTGGTCAGTTTCACCATAGACCCGAAGTTCTTCTTCAACTTACTGCCCATAGACCTGCCTATGCTTCCAAACTGTTTGACCACGGAGTTCATTTGTTTGGAACTTTTTGTCGACAACGCGTCTAAAGATCTTCTTAATTCCTCTGACGGTTGGGGAGCTAAGCATTCCACTCTTTCTAGATCTAAGTAGGCGGCTAGCATTGCGTTGCGTTGGAACTCGTCTGGTAAGAGCGTGTTTATAGTCTTCTGATCCGGTTCCTCGTCCCAATTGAAATCGTCACCTGGATCTACGTTAAACCTGAAAGTACAATTAGAGAAGTTGAAACAGATACGGATCGTGGATCTAAGTAATTTGGTCGGGTTATCTCAAACCCAGCCGACAGAGCACGACTTAACATTGAATTGACATATTCCGACGAAATGACGTAGCTCCGTCAAGTGGCTCCCTTCCAATTTCCCCAATTATACAATAAAAATCTAGTCAGATGAAATGGATAAAGTGACAGTCATAAAAAGGCACTGTTTAATTTTTTATAAGGGCACCCTGATAACCTATTTTCATTGGCTATTTTTTCACTTTAGTCTCCTTTTTTTAGTCCTTAAAATATTTTGAGTTGAGTTTATGTTTATAACTAATATTATGAAAAAAATTCGCAAAGCCCACAATGACTCCACTCGTACCGTATAGGCATATGGTTTCCTGCATTATCTTCTAAGGGCACCCTAGCTCCGTCTCTCGGTAACGGCTCAGTAGGCACCAGCGCCGAGAAGTGGCCAGCATCGTAAGCCAGCAGTACTGGACATCGAGCGCACTGGGACGGCGGTAGCTCCAGTGGCAAATAGATGCCGCCAAATGGTATGGGTGCAACTGGTTCACCGCTGTAGTCCTTAAATGTCAACGATATTGATTGTATTTTCTCAAGTAGTATAATGATTTAATTTAAGTACATATCAACATTGATATTCATAATTCTGTAAGAGATTCACGAAATGATCTGCGGTAAAACACGACCCGACATTTTACTTCTATAGAAGTTTTTCACCGAACATTTTACAAAAGTCAGTTCTAACGTCTATGACGGTGAAAGTCCAAACTACTTACTCTCAAAGCCACATCAGCGAACACAATAACCGGTCGCCTCATGACGTGGGCCAAGGCGAACACGTGCAGATGCTCTAGCGCGGCGTAGTGCGGCGCGGCGGCGGGAGCGCGGGGGCGGGGCTCTGCCGACGCTGCCCCCACCGCGTCCGCCCACTCCCGACGCCACTCCGCCTCTGACAGCCGTAAGCCGGCCGCCCGGAGCGACTGGCTTTCTGACCACCGCCAGCGTCGCTCGATCGCCTCTGAAAAGTTGGAAGAATTTCTGATAGGTTTTTGCATGGTTTTTGACAGCCGGCCCGCAACTATTTTTCTGACCAGAAAAGTTGCGGGCCGGCTTATAGTGTTCGAAATTAAGATTGCAGTACTGAATAGGTACAACAAAATCAAATTAGAAGTGGCAAAATGTTATGTAACGAAGACTTGACTTTTGTCAAAAGTATTTGTCGAATATTGTAAAGAGTCAAGTCCCTCAAGTCTTTGAAATGATCAAAGTTCAGAAATACAATCGTTGAACCCTTACCAATCAATATAATGACAAATTAATGATATAGTCAATCAACGGAACGTAATGCTAAAAAAATGTAACACATTACAAACTACATTTTTTTCTATCCAAAGGTCAGACAGCGGTTATTGGAAACCAAATCTACTTACTTGACAACGCATCTCCGTTTTCCCCCGACAATAAAGCTTGCAGCTTCGTCCTCAAAGCCAGCAGTCTGTCGTGGAACCCATACGCCGCTAAGCTGGCGGCGTGCGGCAAGCAGTTGCCGTCACCAGATGTCGCCAGTGGTAATAGTCTGGGAGCTCCAGGCACGCGGCCCGTTCGCCACCAGTTTAGAATATTCGCTGACTCCAATGTGACTAGTGTGGCTGTCTCGAGCAGATCTTTCTCTATGTATACCCTGGAATTAAGAAGATGTTTTTGGATATAGGACAAGAACAGTTCTGAAAAGTTCGTGCTTTGGCCCCGTATAAATTATGCCTTAGGCACTAGGGTCCCCTAAGGTAAAGTTACTTTCTCAACTTTTAAGAAATGGATTTTTTTTTTTAATTTTTGCTTTCGCATATTGGGGCAGGGGACCACGCATAATAGTTATGGCATATATATAATGTAGTCACGGCGTAGTAAATAATATTCATTAGGAATATCCATATTTTACTACTTATACTAATAGAATAATTATAATATCTGTGACACCACGTCGTTTGGCCCCATGCTAAGTACCCGAGGGGCTTGTGTTGTGTTGAATATGTTTAATACTTCTATACCATGCACATATTTAAGATTTTAATTATTTGATAGTCGATACGCATATTAAATACACGTCATCCAAGACCCAAGAACATTGAAAACTTGCTCTTTTGACGGGAACCTACCTATAAACTTTTATATATATTTAATAAATTACCCGACATCAATTATGCCCGGAATACGAAGGTAAGATACCAAGTAAGTTCTTTTTTAAAACAATCTTGGCTATCTGTCACTGGCTTGTCAACTAGTTTATTAGCTTAGTAATGAAGCTAGTTAACTGACACCATCTACTACTATCTTTACTTTACTATGGCCTCTAGAAAACTATCAATGTAACGGAATTCATGGATGGCCCCTGTATTATAGCCTACCTATAATACAGGGGCCATCCATGAATTGCGTTACGTTGATAGTACACAGATCACGGAAGACCGTTACCTACAGCTACAAGGCTGTCGGTTCAACGTCTGCTCGCGTGTTGGCGCCGCGCCACGGCTGTCATGCTGACTGATTCGACACTCGAGTGATTCATACAATTATCTAGTCATCAGCGTTTTTATTCGACTGCCAAAAAGGAAGGGTAATGGGTAATGGAAATGGGTTTTTGGCAGGATACTTGAGTGTGATAAAGCAAAGTGGCCTCATAATTAGTCCCTCAACTATAACAGAAGTTTGCCAGTTGTGAAAGCTGGCACGGAGTATGTTTATATTATGTTCCACCTAAACGGCTATACTATACTAATAATAGGATTAAGCACTGAATTGACAGGCGTGTACGCACAGGACAATGAGAGCAGAGCGTCAGTAGCCTAATGGGTAAGACTCCTGGTTCGCACTCGAGAGGGTGCCGGTTCAAACCCCGGTTGAGGCGTGTACCAATGAGACATTTTCCGATCTCAAGTACATAATACGGATGGTCATTGCCGTAGAAGAGCCATGCTTCAGCACGAATGGGTCGGCTCGACCGGAGTGGTTCCACGGCCTCGCAGAAAACTGGCGTGAAACGACGTTGTGCTGTGTTTCTTTCAGTGAGTAAGTTTACCGGTAGCCGAACTTCCCTAATCCTCTATCCCCATCACTCATGAAGGCTGGCAACGCACTTGCGTCTCTTCGGATGTCAAGAGTGTCCATGGGCGACGGGCAGTTGCTTTCCATCAGGTAACCCGTCTGTTCGCTTGCCCCCTAAATATAAAAAAAAGAACGTAATCAATCTGTCGCGAGGCTGTGTACTCAAGAGCCGCGATATAGTTTTGACATTTTATATGTGTACTAGCTGACCCGGCCAACTTTGTTCCGCCTTAATGGCAATAAATAAGCAGATTGTGTTTTTTTATTGGAAAATCGAACGCTGTCGAACGGGA
>JAOTAV010092625.1:0-36162 GCA_026546445.1 Cyclargus thomasi | reverse complement strand
TCACTGATATGACAGCCCGTCTAATTAGGTACTCGTAGAGGTTTTCCTTTCATTTAAATTTCAAACATTATATGTAGATCAACTGTCATTTTGTCGTTAGAAATTAAAGATCAGAGTATATTATTAATACCTCCTAGACTTAAGAAAGATGTTGATGCTTAATCTTTATGTACTTTTATTAGGAATTTTTTAATAGGCCCTTACATTTGCTTCCTGTAATTAATAGCATGAGTTACAAAGTAGAGAATAGATTTTTTTTGTTTTTCTTTCGTGAATGTTATGTTTTTAGTACATTTTTGGGTGCCCCATTTAGTTTTTCCGATGGTTTTCTTTTGTAGATAATAATTCAACAGGCTTAGATAAACTTGGTCATGTTTTTCAACATAAATCCATTTCTGTTTATTATTTACATTCAAACATATTCGTACTTTCAATGTAGGTGTCATAGAGAGATAAAGAACTCAAAAATTTCTTTTTAACTTTTTGGCGCTTTTTATATCAATAATGCAGAGAAACGATACCGTAGCTAAGAATTTGTCAGGGATTTAAAAACTGTTTCTTCTCATTCTCGATTTAACTGTTACTAATAATTTTCACATTTTTTATAACTAACATAAATTGACAATGAGCTAATATTGTCATTATATTCTTTACATTAGACAAAAAATTAATGCCTGTATTCTTTGGTATAAATTTTTAGGAGTTTATACATCCAACACCGTTGTTTATTGTTTATCAGTCAAACTCATCAATATATTATGTGAGATAAATGAACTCCTGTCGAAAACTCAGAAATCTGGTATAAGATTCGAGTTTAAGTTCTTATTGGCCCTTCGGTCCTTAGACTAAGAGTATTAATTTGATGCCTACATAGATATACATTGTTTGATCGCGACTTGGCTATTTTCCAAACAGTTCGCGATTCTTGCGCAAATCGTCGACGAAGCCAAGCATTCAGCGTACTACGTTTGACACGAACTTGTGTTTTCAACAGTCAATATCATTCAAGATTTAGGTGAAAACTGAAGTTTTCGGCGCCTGGGATTTGCGTGTATTGTTACCGATGATGCTCGCTTTGTTGCATTACATAATCATGTAGTTGATTTCTTGTTCTGTCGCACCTGTAAGAGAAAAAACATATTATTTACTAAACGTCCAACAATCAAAAGTATTCCTCAAGTAATACATTTTAAAATTACATCTGGCCATATCATTTTTTTTTCAGTTTTTCTACCTCTCTCGCAAGACGTTCGTTGCATTAGGTACTTAGCATATTTTATGAAAAGAAAATCCTTAGATCTATCTATCGCAAAGGACGACAGTATACATTTTTTTCATAGCCGAAAATTCACATTTAGCCAAATCGATATTTTTAATTTGTTTTACTCTTTCGCAAGACAATCGTTGCATTTTATTGCATTGCATTTATGAAATAAAAAAAATCTTTAGTTCTATATGTCCAGAAACCTCAGTATCCCAGTTCCCAAATCCCAACGCAAAAGACCGTAGAATAGTGTGCATCTTATTCAAAGCTAAAACGTACTAATTGTACTGTACTTGATAGGTAAATTTCGAACAGTAAAACTACACACTACGAAAAGTAAAAACTAAGAAAACGTAACTCCCATATTCATAGCGATTTTTGGGTTCATGTTCGTATTATTGACTAATGTCAGCCCTATTACGTGTATCAATTTAGGCCACATAATTATTAATAAAAATGTATTGAAAATGTGTACTTGGGACCTAGCTAAAGTAGTTTTTATTATTCGTAGGAAACACACAGCATGCAATAATTTCTCGAAATTGTAAAATTTTAACGCATTCCCAATAACGCGTTACATTGACGTACGACTGGTTCCTTTTCTTAGGGCTGCGAGATTTTCCACGTGTGAGGTGTCCGATAGAAGCCTTGTTGATTGTTCTTAACGGTTACAAAACTAAGACTAAACCCCTTATAAAAATATCTTGAACAGTGTCTAACTAATCAAGATTAGCGGTCCTGGAATATTCAAAACGTCACACGACAGAAAGGGACAGCCAACCGTGTTTGAAACACGTTTTGATTCTGAAAAATGGTTTTATGAATAAGGCGGTTTTTAGTCGTAAAGCCTAGCAGGTTTTACTGGGACATTGTCTCGATAACATTAAGCGTATCTACAAAATCTTTGACTACTATGTGCTGAGTGGTAGCCCTATACCCCGGCCTAGATGCACGATTTGTTTTGCGTTATTAATAAATACTGTACGCGGAAAAATGATCATAAGCGACTAGGTCATAGAGAACCGGCCAACGTAAACTTCCTATGTTTGATGAACCTAATAATGAGGATAATAATAGATAAGAAAGGGACTTCCTTTTGGGTTTACGATGAACGCTCATTTTATAGTTTGGTCATTTGGTCTAGCAGTTTGGTGTTTGTCTCCTTTGAAAATGGTTTCCTGATGGATGTTGTCGTAAATGATCTGCTTGATATAATATTTGCCTATGATAAAATATTAAATTAATTATTCTCATAGTATTACCTATCTGTCATGTGTATTCTAAAATTATGTTTTAGAGACTGTTTCACCACTTCCTAATAGGTGTCGGATAGGCTATCCGCAACTTATTTGACATTCTCCGTACTTCATCTGTCAAATAATTTGTGGTTAGCCTATCCGGCACGAATAATCTATTCTTAATTCAATCACAGACTACCTTTTGACATAAAGGTTTCGTTACCAGACCAATAAATTTAAATAAAAAAACACAGACTTCAACCATAAACAAAAGAGTATTTCGTGTATGATAATCGTGTCATGTCAAAATATTGTAGCGTAGCGTTTTATTTATTAAAAATATGCAAGATTTAAGCATATTTTAAAATAATATTGGTATTACACGCTCCTCCTTCATATCAACTATAACTGGGAGAAATTTTATGCTTTTACATCTTCGTGTCTTTTGGAAGAAAGGGTTTAAAGTATTCCGCTCGCGTATTAATATACTTATAGATATAAGAGAGCATTTAAACTTTCTATGCGATGTGAAACGGTCTAGATCGTTTTACCCAGTTTGTGTCTCTTTAAAGTAACTCAGCTTTAATCCTAATGGGTGGTCGAAGTATTCAAGTAATTAGGCGACTCATTTGGCCGCGGCATTGGTTTCATGACGATTATAAAAAAAGAATTGAAATTCAGTGATCTTACGCTTACGAGCAAAACCTGGGCCTGAATAAAAATTCTACTGATCTCTCTCGCTCTTAACTCTGATGTTAAAAAGTCTATGTGTGACGGTAGTTGCTTTTAATAAAGTGACCGCTCGTTTGCCCCCCAATTTTAAAACAAAAAGGACGAATTGTATGATACCAGATTTTTTGTGAAGTTAAAGAGTAATTAGTGCGTGAATAATGTGTCTTGTTAAAATTTATAAGAAATTTTATATGAAGTTGCATTGCAATTTGTAAAACTTTAAAAGGATAACTAATTACTGTTACCCAATTTTAACACTTCCAGCTCTATCTGTCACGAAATTGATAAAGCACCTTTCGATTGGCGTCATTCACGGTTTATCTAAATCACTGGTAACCGATGTATAGGCAAACGAATGTTTATACAATCAAAAACGATGTAAATAATTGAGCGAATGAAAAATTTGCATCCAATAAATAAGTCTGTGACTATAATAACCTATTAATTTTTCGGGATAGTTAAAAACTATTTATATGGCCCAATCGATCTTATGCCAACTGTTTCCATTCATCACCGCGCCTTAGATCATCTATATTTAAGTCACTATACATTTGCGTAACCCGATGTCTGATTGACGAGAAAAAATAGGTACGATGTAGGACGCTACTCGAGTAGAGACGCGCAATCGCTTGGCTTTTGACCCAGAAAAGTAGAGTTTTACTAGCAGCTTCAGAGAAAAATGCAGACAAAAATCCTACACCTTCGTAGAATAATACTAAATGCCGTGTGAGAGCCATGCTGCAGCACGAATGGGCAAGCTCGACCGGATTAATACCACGACCTCAAAGAAAACTGGCGTAAAACGGCGTTGTGCTGTGTTTCGATCAGAGAGTGGGCCACGAGTAGTTCACCCGTAGTTTCTAATGCCCCCTACCCCTATTCCCAATCTCTCATCTTCCATCAGCCGGTCTTTATGAGAGATCATACTATATATATACTTTTTGAGAGATCAGACTCTTCATATTGCTGAGTTGCTTTCCATCAGGTAACCTGTCTGTTTGCTTGCCCCCTAAATATGTATTAAAAAAAAAACTCAAATGGACTTAAATAGTTGTACCATAAGCAACTGATAAGCAAATTGCTTACTTTCAGCCGCAGGCTACATGAATTGAGTTATAGGAATAATTATATTACCCCTAAAAATCCCCTAACCTATGCAATAAGACTAAAACAGCTTTAAAACCTTACCGATTTCTGTAGGATAATAAGTTGGGTACATTTACCCCTAGCACCCTAATAAGTTTCTGTAAAATTATTGTGTCGTTGACTGCAGTAATAGGTTTCTACACATTTTGAAGTGGTACTTGGCTAAAACTAGGAACAATAGCTGCCCTTGGTGTTTTCATGCTTCCGTGCACTCATTTGTTTATAATGTCTATATTAGTTATGTTACGTCTGCCGAGCTAATATACACCAACGTGATATCTCTCTCTCTCTCTCTCTCTCTCTCTCTCAAGCGTAGTCATAATTGTCGATAACGACATATATCTCTACTCCTTAACATGCGTACGTCGGGAGATAAATTTCTCGTTTGTAGACTAGCATCGAAAAAAACGTAGTCTCTTCTCATAATATCAAAATCTTGACTAAACTCATTAAAAATGTGTTGTCATGTAAGGGCGCGTAGACAAAAGTAGCAATTAAAAACAAACCACAAAAATTATTATCTTTAATTTTGTCGACAAACAAGTGACTAAAAGTTTGTCGTGTTCTCTTAATAGTAATCTTAATAGTAATAAGAATCTTTACATGACTCCTGAAAAATAGTTAAAGTTTGAATTAGTACCTGTTGTACCAAACTAAGCGCGAAATATAATATAATGCGCAAAATTTATTTCAGTTGTAAAATATCCAATAATTTGTGTAAAATTTAAAAATAGTTGGCGCCGTGTTTACGTGATGGCGTTTATGACGCCATACATTTTAGCACGATTTACCTGTCGTTCTAGTTCAGATAGAGATGGAAACAAAAGGAACAACTAGGTTTCACTTTTTTTTTCTATCTTCAACTCCCAAATTTTGTTTAAACGTATTCTAGCTTCTTTTACAATCGCTGTTTTGTGCTATATATTTTTCCTACCCTTTTCTACAAAGGCTTTCAAGACTGTAGGGAATCGTTCGTTAGAAAATAAGCAAATACTACCAATTATTAAGAAATTTTTCAATGGCAGGAGACATGCGGGAGCGACTCTTGACGACCGGTTCTCCACGTCGCAGGACTCCCGGGGAGTTCAACTGACGATATCAGCTGCTACAACTGATGATAGTGGAGTTTATACCCTGCAAGTAAGTTGTAATACAATATTATAATTTTCTTCAATAAATGGCTTATCTTCTTATTTATTTATTTATATGGCGCTTCGGCTATAACCATGGCCAGTGTCATAGTAAAGCGATAGAAGCTTTACTAAAACTTCGGATGGAGATTTGGAGGGGAACACAAAGTAGCACGTTTCTTGAAGTTGTATCACTTGTCCACACTTGTTCATGACAACGAATGTTTAATATTCGATATTCTACCATTATCACACATTAAACACCGAAAAAACACAAATTTAACAAGGAATAAAAAAACACTCTCTGAAATTCCCGCCAAAAAATCCTTATTTAAATGGCTTGATATGGCACCTTAGTGAGTTGCCAATGTCAAGAGTGTTGACAGGTTTTGATCCAAGAGATAAGATCCAATTCCTTTTTTTAATATGACTTTGTGATTAACAAGGTCACACGGTGTATAGGTGGAACAGAACTAAGAATACTTTCGGGTGCGTATGTGGTCTGATAAATAGAGTTCCCTGTAAACATAGAAGGCCTGAAAGAGCTATTTGTGATGTATTATATGAAGCATGGTCTACGGGCAAGCGCAAACTCCACCCACCGTCATGAACTTGCCTGTCAAAAAATAGTTCACCGCTGCTTATTTTACATTCTCAACTCTAGATAAGGGATTCGGACACACTCTACACTTTGTTTGTTACACCCTGTCTAGTTCACTCGCCAAAGTCAGTCAGCTTCGAAATGCCACTGACACGTCTAGCCGTTGAATGGCTGGCTGCGGTTGGTGTATGAGATCAGTGTCATCAGAATTAGAATAAATACAGTCAACATTTAAGTGTAGACAATTGTAAAGGTTAGGCTGCTTTTACACTCTTTACTTTTTATTTGTTCAATGCGTTTACCTGTAACAATGCTTGGAGCAGGGATGCCCATGAATACTTTTTACATTCTCCATGGAATTATCGTTTTATGCTATACGTATAAAACGATAATTTAGTGCCTAAATAGACCTAAGACTAAATGATTTGTAAATTGATTCGTCGCGAACTTCACTTTCATAGTATACAAAAACCAGAACGTAAAACGTCAAGCGTTTTACAAGTCATTTCCATGGAACTTGAAGCAATAGTGTTTGTCGGTACTCGATAAAGAGTACGTAAATTTTTGGTATGGAGAAATTTTACAACGCCTCTAGCGGTCACTTGCGGAACTGAAATTGCCATACTAAAAATGTGCGTATAGGCTATCCAGTAACGACAAATACTATTGCTCCAAACTCACGGTAGAGCTACTGAAGTGTCGCTACGTAGCGACTTTAGCGAGTATCACAAGTGCGGTTTCATCGTATGCAGGCTTAGACATAGCAGGCGATGATCGTTGATCGTTAATCGTTAATCGATTTGATCATAGTGTAAGCATCGAAAAACTCGATCGTAGTACTTTGTTAAGGAGTTAATGAAAGGCACTTATAGATGATGATCATTTATAGTTTCATCTGTGCTAGTGATGTCATGAATACGATTTTTAGGCGAGCAATGCTGCCGGGACGGGCACGACCCGGGTCAGACTGGAGGTGTCCCCGGAGGATATGCCGAGTGGCGACGACCCGCCGACCTTCCTGCGACGCCTGCACGACCTCACCGTGAAGGTCGGCACAAGAACACGGTTCCTGGTGGAGATCATCAGCTCGTCTGAGTGCAGGGTGAGTGATTATTACGATATTGAGGATTCCAGGACGTCCTATATTATGGTATTTGAGGTGTGGTCGTTGTAGGTTCGATAGCTGGTTGAGCATTTTTGATTTTTTGAGAGCTGAATCACAACCGCGGTGCGGCACTGTAATGTTAAAATCGGCGGGAAAATCAGGATTTTACTATGAGTTTAGAATGATTTTGGTTTTGCGGTTCGGCAACGCAGTAATGTGTTTCATACCTTAGAATTTATGACAAGAGCTCCGATTTGTATGGTCAATGATAATGCTCCTACAGAAGGTTCACCTTAAGCTAGACTCATGCCAGTTGAAAACTAAACGAAGTCGCAGGTACATCGACTAGTGTGTCATAAAAATACATCTTTTTATGATCCCATGAATTACAAAGTACTATTCCTGTCTCGTTTATGTATTATTTGTTCATTTTTAACATATTTCTAAAGTTAAAATTAACATATTTAATCATATTTTTAAAAACTGTTTTAATTATGCTATGCACGTAATAAATATGTATTTTAGCAAGGAGCGAATAAAATACATTCATAAACATTGTAAATTTTCTCAAAACCTTGAACGTTTCGGGAATGCGAACGTCGACTCAATGACATAATTTCTCTATTTTAAATCCGTCTCGTCGGGTTCGTCCATATAATATTTATCACCGCACGTATCTGTTTGTATTATTTCACAACCACCGTAACGAGATTTCGGCACAAATCCTATTGCCTCCCGGTGACCTCATTATTATATTTCGTCGTTAACAATAAAATAACTCTTATAATTTATTAGCTACTTTGGTTAACACAGTTATTGTTTAGTAATCTGTGATTGGGTCTTTAGTTTGAGCGTAGAATGGTACTGTAAAAGTATTAGTGCTTAGACCTTAGATGTATAAAATTGATCGTTAAGGTGAATCTGCATTACGCGACAACATGCGGCTCCGACGCGACACTGCATTGCATTATCCGTAGGACTGACTTTCCCGTTGACAGTGTCGTGAAGTGTCGCACAGAGCCGCACTAGTGCCGTCACTCTATTTTTACTCTTTACATACCTCCTACTTTTACTGTATCTTTTTTCTTTATACGGATTTTTTTATTAATAAAAAAATTTCGCCCCTATCCTTTGTTTGTCTCTCTTTTATTTGGTTTTGTAATAAGGATCTCTTTCAAACTTCTTATTTGAGTTTTATACCTCTTTAAATTTAAAACAATATAAACTTAAAATTAGGAGGGGTGACAACATTTTTGATGGAATGACTCAGTCCGAGTCCCACGGCTTCCGCACTGGATGCCACCTAAGCGACTTCGCTTACACTGGGTTTATATTTAAGAACTATTAAATCATCTATGCTTTTTAATTAATAAGCATATTCTATCCCAGGTGACATGGTATCGCAACGAGCGACGGCTGTTGGAAGCGGAGCGGATCGCTCTGGTGCGCGACGGCAACTTCTGGTGCGCGGACATAGCCGCGGTCAGCGTTGACGACGCGGGCCGCTGGACTTGCACCGCCGAAAATGTTGGCGGACGCGCTAGCTGTTCCGCGCACCTTAACGTGCTAGGTAAGTCTGGCCGCACCTTTATCCTACTATGCTACTAGTTTCTACTATTCCTACTAATAAGATAAATGCGAAAGTTTGTGAGTGTGTATGCATGTTTGTTACTTTATCACGTTCAATAGGCTGGAGTTATTTTTATGAAATTTGACATGGAGTTAGCGGATATCCTGGACACAACACGATCACTACTTTTGCTTCGGGAAAACATCACAATTATGTTTAACTGTTAAGTATTAACCGCGGGTAGTACCGCACGGCACAGATAGTCTAATTATAAAAATTTGTTGGTCTCAAAGCCTTTTGACAGAATATAATATGTAAGTCGGTCGCAAGGCAAATTCGGACGGTTTTACGAAAAACCTAGCCTTTGTACTAATGCCTATGTCCATACTTACTAATTAAAATATTTGTAATATACCTACAATGTCTGTTTTCTTTGTCTAAGATATTGAAAACGTCACGTGACAGAAAAAACTGATAACCTTGAATAGTTATTAGTACGTCTGTAAACATTTTTTTAGTTGGCAAGGGGTACTATTATTTAAAATGGGCAAGTGTGTTTGTTTGTTACTACGTTTGTTTATTCGTCATTCCTTTTTTTCTACGTCTTATGAAGTAACCAATCGACTTGATTTTTGGCATAGAGGATGGAGAGTAACAACTAATAAAGTCATTTTGTAAGTTACGTTAACAATGGAAGGTTTTGATGTCGGAAAACTTTTCCATACGAAGCTGCAAGAAAATGCTAGTATTTAAATTATTAAATTCACCCATTCTACGAATTTCAGTACCCAAGGCGTACAAGCGTCCAGAGTTCGTGGAGGAACTGCGGGCTCTTCTGACGGAGCAGGGAACGGTGTCACTGGAGTGTAAGGTGGTTGGGGTCCCTACCCCTGTACTACGTTGGTTCAAGGTATTGCCATACATATTTATAAACCTAGTTTTATAATATAATACCTAGTAATATAATGCGTGTCTTTAGTTTGTCTGTCTGTTACTTCTTCCTTCACCGATTTTGCTTAAAATTTGGTATTGCAAACAAATTAATATCAAATGGCTGCTTTTCAATTCAAAAATTAATAATTTGTATGCCACCGACCACCGAATATTTTTTTCTGCCATCGAGCGCGCTATGCGCAATTACATTGCACCCAGCGAATGTTATTTCTTGTGAACCTATTATGAAATTTGATATTTTTGACGTCACGTACGTCATAAAGAAAGGAATCCATTAACTAGGTATAGTAGTCTTTAAGATTATGTTTTCTAATTACAGGACAGTCGAGAGATCAAGGCTGGCGATGTGTTCGCACTCACTGCGAACGCCGAAGACCCGACTTCCCTCGGCACATACACGTGTGAGGCGGTCAACTGTATGGGCCGAGCCTACTCCTCATCCAAGGTGCATGTGGTCGGCCACGCAAGCAAGGAGTCACTTAAACCTAGCTTCGGGTGAGTAGACTGTTTCAAAATTTTCATTCTTATACCGTAAGTCACGGTGTCAAAAATAGAAAGTCGCAAAGTCACTATGCATGCTAGCACTCACTGGTACTCCCAATCAGACAGTTTTATTTGGTCTATCTTTAATCCGTTGATACATCTTTAAAGCTTTATTAGTACCTTAATATTTACAGGGGTGCGCAAGAGCCGCCGCCCATATTCACTAAGGAGTTGGAGGACCGTTTCGTGCGGATATGCGAGCGACTGAACCTGGGCTGTCACATCGTGGTGCCACCCTGGCCGAGAGCTGTTGTCTGGTACAATAAGGACGGGAAGATTGAGCCCAGTGAAAGGTCAGCTTATTTTTTGACCTTATCGTGGCATATTACTTCGTCAATATTATCGTGAAACCTTGGTAATATTGCTGGTTTAATAGGCCTTACTGCAGTATCTTTTTTCAGTTGGTTGCCTGAAAGAAACCGCTTGTAGCGATAAAACCGCCAATTTGTGCAGTTCCTATTTTTGTTTTACCTTCTTTTGTAATTTTGTTTTAGTTGGGCAAATAAAGAATTTATTATAATTATCTTGATTGCACCACTTTGTGATATGTGTCGGATAACCGCAACTCATTTGACAGATTCTCGATACTTCTTCTGTCAGATAAGATGCGGCATTTATCAGGCCCTTAAATTAATAATTTCTGTGTAACAGATATCACGTCCACGATGATGGCGTAGGAAGTTACATGATTGAGGTACCGTCAGCGGAATACTGCGACGAGGGCGAGTGGAAATGCGTGGCCACCAGCACCGGTGGTAGGGTTGGCATATCAACATGTTACGTGTCCATGGAAGGTAAGCTTTCTTTGTTGGTTTATGAATCATAGCTGTCCCATACTCATTTCGTTAGGCGTTCAGTCTCAGCGGCACCAAAATACTAAGTACTCCCTATTGATCGTATGGTAGGGCTGCTAGGATTGTTAATTGCCGTAGTGTTTAAACAAGATGAGCCCATTAAAGTTGTGCTTAGATATGGTTTCGGCTTTCTGTCTGAATCTAGCAGATGTTATTTTATATTAAAATTATTATTATAATAAGTTAACTGAGAAATTAACTTTTTTTTCAGTACCAAAAAATTATCGCAAGCCAAGATTTATGGAAAACTTGCAAGCTATCTTAACTGAAGAAGGTCTGGTATCGTTTGAATGCAAAGTGGTAGGTTTTCCTACTCCAGTTTTGAGCTGGTTTAAAGATGGCCAAGAATTAAAGCCGGGTGACGTGTATCAACTCACCGGAACCAACTCGCTCGGCTCGTATTGTTGTATAGCAAGAAATTGTATGGGACAAGCGAGTAGTTCTGCAGAATTATCAGTAGAAGATATACAAAACCAACTAAATGAAGAAGAAAAATTGCAACTGTTTACTAGAAATCAAGCACCGAAAATTTTGCAGGGATTAAAAAGTGTAGAGGCAAAAATCGATGAACCATTCCGTTTTACAGTCAAAGGTAATATTTTCTAAGCGAAATGATCAAAAGTACAGATTTAGAATTTTACAAAACACTAATCAATGATTCTTTTGCAGTTGCCATTCCACCAGAACCTTCAGTACTTTGGTATCGAGATGACCAGCCGGTAGATGAAACGTTACGTTGTCATCTCGGCAAAGAAGACCACGGCGTGTTCTTCTTAGACATTCAAAATTTAGAACTGTTAGATCAAGCAGAGTGGAAATGTGTAGCTATGAATGACTTTGGTCACAGTGTAACATCCTGTTTTCTAAAGTTAATAATACCACGCCATTATAAGAAACCACGTTTTCTAGAAAACTTACAAGCAATTTTGTCTGATGAAGGGGCCGTAAATCTTGAATGTAAAGTGATAGGTGTACCTCAGCCAGTTCTGAAATGGTATAAGGATGGCGAAGAGCTAAAGCCAGGTGATATACATAGGATAATATCTGGACAAGACGGTACCTGTTGCCTCGGAAATTACACGTGTGAAGCACGTAATTGCATGGGTATCGCTGCCAGCTCGGCTTCTTTATTAGGTTTTGAAGACTCGATAAAAAATAGCAAAAAGAAAACAGAGGAGCAAACCTTACAAAGAAATTTGTCTCTAAGCACCATTCACGAAGAGAGAACTTCTCAAATGTATGACACTCCGGTCGGTGATATAACATTGGACGACAAAGGAGAAATTTCATTTTCGTTTGATGGAAAGGAAGTTTCGGTTTCATTGTATGAAACGCCTGACTTAACAGAAGAAGAAGCACTGCAAATTGTGGAAATGTATGCTGATCAGCTGTCTGAAAACGTAACAGAGCACAACGTAGTTGAACTTCCGCCTTTGAGATTTGTAAAGGAAACGTCCACCTCAGGGAATTTACTTATGGAAGCTATTATAATAGATGTAGCGCCTGAATATTTTATTACTCCTGATGAAGACCTTCGAACCGAAGCTGATATTGAAGATATATCCATTGTAGATGAAAACGCAGTACCACAATTATCACTTGATCCAGACATTAGTAGAGAGGATTATTTGGAGAAGACTATGGCTCTCCTATCTGACGAAAAGGCTGATGTTCCCAAAAAGATATTGAGAAAGAAATCAGATTCACAAAAGAGCATTGACGACTTTTATAGTTTGTCTCGCGATCAATCGATTTCAGAAAGCAAAAAAGAAGATGATACACAACAATTATCAGATAGTTTTGCTAGTGCTCATAGCTTAGAAAAAGTTAAATCTAAATCTTTAAAACCATCTATGGAAGATGACCAAGGTTCATCTGACGCTAATAAAACTGTTTTATTAAAAGAAGAATTAATTGTATCTCAAAAAGAATCAACTAAAGCTCGACGACGCACTTTTAGTTCTAGAAGATCTAGTTCTGGCAGTGATAAGTCTTCAGGAAAATCAAGAGATAAGGCTGACGACATGAACTTAGAAAGCCAAACTTTTGAAAGTGAAGAAATATTCAAGAGCAACAATCAATTAAAATCAGTACTTAATAATATAAGCCTTTATTTAACGACTGTCCTTACCGATATTCAATTGATAGAAAAAGATATCATTGTACGATCACAATTAATGTCTTCGTCCTCGGCAGCATCAAGAAGTCTAGAGATAATCAACAGTATAATAACGCCAACTAATGAAATACTATCCATTGTTGATGCCATGAAAGAGACGATGAGTGAACAGACAGATAATGGTACAAAACTTGATGATAAACTATCATTAAATACACTATCAAGCGCATTAGAATCGCTTCAGCAATCATTGACAGTACTTGAGAAATGCATAGATGTGGAGAGCGAAAATAAAACGTTAGTACAGAAAATGTGTATTTCGTTTGTAAAAAAATGTGGAGAACAAATGACTAGTTCTATGGAGCTATTTCAACAAATAGTTTCGAATAAATTTATCAAAGCTGATGAGATTTGTGTGACTAAAATTTCGATGCAAGCAAGTAAAATTAAACAAGCCATGTGTAGTGCAATTGAGACTGTTGAGAAGAAACAGGCTAAAGTTGAAAACAAAGAAGCAAAAGTTGTAGATAACGTAGAGTTAAAGCATTTGAACGAAACCCAAAAAGCTCTTCATGAATTAAGGATTCCTGTGAATTTGTTGTCATACATTATTGAAAATTCCCTTGTATCAAAATCAGTAGATTTATATGGAATAAGTTATAACGAAATTATTCTTAATAATATGTCTACATCAGTACAAGATCTTCAAAATGCATTAGAATATATAGATAACTTGGCGCTCAAAGAATCATCAACAAATCTTGAAAAATATAATACTGAAATCATAGATAGAGTAATGGATTCGGTTTTGAAATTGAGGACTTCCTTTGAACAAATGTCCATTATTACAAATAAAGCAGAAGGAAATTACAAATTAATTGAAGTTTTATCCGAAATAAAAGTAAATCTGTCTGATATTTCAATACATTTAGATAAAATGGAAGAAAAGATTGGCATATTTGATGTCATTACTAATGAAAACAAACTTGAAGTTCTGCAAAAAGTTGCACAAGTCCTCATTTCTTTAGAAAATAATTTGATTTATCTAGAACATATTCCAGAAATTCAAGCTTCTATGTCTATTTTTCATTCAAACTTAACGAAAGTCTTAGAAAATGTCATTGAAAGTAATAATATTAAAAAATATTTTACACTAATGGAAGTATCCGCAGTTGTTAATAGAGTTAACGCATCATTGAAAAATGTTGACTCTGATAGCAAATTATGTTTGGTTGGGATAATAGATGCTTTAAAAATAATACAAGGCAACGTTACAAAAAATATCTTTACGCAGGAATTGAATAATATGCTGATAAGCAATATTGGTGACATTATAATAAATATTCAAAAAACGATTAATAAAGCTGAAAGTACTGACCTTCAAGACAAAATGGAGCATACTGACGATATGGTTACAGACCTATGCAGTGAGAGTAAAGCTACGGTAATAACAGAGCACATTGAAAAAGCCGTAGCAGCTATAAATAACATGATTTCGTTTGAATCAACAACTGATTTAACCTTCAAACAAGCATTACAAAATATTAACCCAGTTTTAGAAAATCTTAAATTTTTCATAGCAGCTTCACAGCAAAATAAATCTGAATCTGAACAAATAATACACTTACCAGCATCCTTAGACGAACCTGGTATAGCGAAGCCTCTCTATGATTTACAAGAAAATGTTTCAGTGCTTAATCAATTAATAAGCGAGAATGTTGAAACTTATTCAAGTACTGAACTTGTAAAGTCGTTTGCTGTATCTTTGGTTGAACTAAATTCTGCAATAGAAATTCTTCAGCAAGATGTTAATTCTCAAGCCGGTGACAGTGTAGACATTAAAGATATTAGTTCTTGTATTGCAAGTGTAGTTCAAAGTATTCGTAGCTGTATGTTAATTATTCGAGAACATGGTGAAATTGACATGGCAGATGATTTATCAACACTTGAAGATATATCGGGAATAAAAACTACTGCTGAGTCTCTTCCAGCTGATAATTTAATATTGCCTTCGACAGAAGAAAATACAATTGGCCAAACAGTTCAAACAATCACTAGTTTGCCTTACCCGACAAGAGAAATAGCCGAGGAATTACTTAAATTGAATGACAATATAATGGTAGTCCATAATCCACAAATCATAGAAGTTTTGGATTCATTATCTGAAGATGATAAATATGCTAGTTTAAAATCTATAATTCCAAATCTCAAAGAATTGCATGAGAGTATTGAAGGCAATATTCCTCCAGTTCTATTAGAATCTTGTGAGGATCTATCACAAACCATTAATATGCAAAACCTATTTAACATGGTGCAACCATTAAAACATCTACAACAAAGCCTATGTGTCGTTGACGTTAGTAACATTCCAATTTCCGAAAGTGTTTTACAAATACCTACTGAGCAAATAGATGTCGCTAGATGCAGTCTCTTGGAACTCAAAAATAGTTTAGAAAATTGTTTGAGTTTATTACTTCCTACATTATTGGCTACTGATGAAACTGTAGATGTACCAAACACAGTATATGAGCTCCGTGAAAAAGTAAAAAATATATTACAAATAATAGAAAATGAATCAATAGTATCGTCAGATTTTTCAATAAACGTTATATTTTTGAAACAAGTATTGAACGACTTTTTGGAAATAAGCAATACATCTATTGACGACGCAGCACTTAAAAAATCAATAGAAGCTCTATATGAGGCTTTAAATAAATTTGAAGATGAAATTTTAGGATATGTGTCCTCGGATACTCTGTTCAAAGAAATTGATATCATTGAATCTTTACACGAAGTTGAAAAAAATATAGCCGTCTTAGAAGAGCACAGCTTCATAGATTTTTCGATAGCCAAAGATTTTGAATCCAGCTTAGTACCTTTGAAAGCTACGGTATTAGAAGTTGATTCACTCAAACAAGCCGAAAATATTAAACAAAATATTGTTAATGTAATTCAAGATTCTATTGACAATTTACCTAAGGAAGATATTGAATCATTAGAAATATTCTTCAAAAGTATAAAAAATAAGGTATTGCTTTTGAATTGTTTAATTCAAAAGCATCCAACACACAAACGAATAATCAGGTTGATTCAAGATTTATTTTCGCTAAACAAAGAAATAAAGGAATTTGAGAATAGTGTTCAAAATCAAGCACTTTCTGATGAAACTAACACCTGTGTGTCAAAATTTTTATCACAATCTCAAAAATTTCTAGCTACGATTCGGCTTTTACTGTTGGATGTTGTTAATACTGAAAGTAATTTGTTAATAACAACACCTTTATTGAACATAAACAGTAGCATTGAATTGTATAGTAACATTTTATCATCTAAGGCAGATGTGCCTATTCATGGTTTGATAAACATGCTACTTTCTCTAACTAACATAACTTTGCCTTTGTTAACCGACTTAAAGTCATCGATAACATCTGAAATTAATACAATTTCTGACAGTGAATTTGAGTGTCATTGTGAAATATATAGAAATATAGTTGAAATAAAGAATTATATATTAGATAGATTACAAGAAAGCCAGTTAGATGAAGTTGCTCGAAACATCTGTAACAACTTGCTAAATTTACTTGAAAAACATGAAGTATATAACAAATCTACTTACATTGGAAAAAAACTTATCATTATTAAATTCCTTTCTGAATGCTTTAAAATTATACAAAATATACGCACTCCTGAAGACAAACAGATATTGAAACTCGATTTGGAAAAGAAACCTTTAAAAGAAGTTTTGTTTGAAATGAAAAAACCTCTTGATGACTTACATAATGAACTGGTTAACATACAAGAACAAGTATTCGACCATGTCGACAAAGATGACAGTTTATCGCTTGATATTTCATCTTCAGAATCTTATGTCCAGGCACTCTCAGAGATAAATGAAGTCATAGAAACTCAACTCAAAAATAATAATTTGCAAATTAATGAGGAGGAAATGGGTTTAGTCAAAGAAATTGATAATGAGCTACATTCCATACAGAACGACTTAATGTCAATTGAACATATCAACACTGTTGAAAACTTATTAATACCTATAACTGAAATAGAAAAGTCTTTTACTACCATACTTTCTTTAAAAACTGAATCCAAAGAAGGAAACATATTATCTGAAAAAGGTGCATATTTTATATATTTTCTTATTATTTTATTCTATTTACGCTGTTAGTACACTGATACTGTAAAAACAGCGGCGGATGTTGTATCTCGGTAAATTTCGTAAAGTCCCTTTTTTAATTTATCGTGATTTTCACGGTTCTTGTCAGTGCACTAACCGCGTAATTAAACATCTTCGCTCTAAATATTGAATCATGCTTCAAGTAGAGCATACTATTTTGTGGAGTATTTAATATTGGTCTCTGCAGAAGTAGCAATTGAGTAAAGCTTATTTTAGACGGTCGAGACTAACCATTTAACTTCATTTCTTGAAGCCCCTTTATACTAAGTAAATTTTTCATCTGAGTATAATCATTAAAAAAATTGTTGGAACAAAATGCCTAAATAAAATCATTGATACATTTTTAATGTTTTCAGTGGAATCTAAACACGATGACAGTGAATCGACTGTTACAGTTTATGCTGAAAATGAAGTTGAAAAACAAGCTAAAGTAGAACAAAGTAAGCTTCGCGTGTTAAATAGATTAAGTAGTATATTATATTTTTTCTAAATTTTTTCACTTTTACTAATAAAAACTTTTGATACATGCGTCAACCGTAAGACCGTATATGTATAACCGTAAGACCGTATATCTATTTTCTTTTTCTATACACATAAAAAACTGTAACCGATGGTAGTCTATATAAAAATATATATATATATTTAAAAATTACAGAGCTTTTACGTACTTCTGGCTTACCTAACCTAACAATGCTTCTATATTATTTCTGTCGTACTTCTGTGTTTTTGACTGTATATCTGTATGTTTGACTACGCTTATCTTAGAAAACGCTTAATCGATTTGCTTACAGTTTTCATTGTTATGATGGGTTTCATTTCAAATTTAAATGTGTTTATTTCATAAATATCGGTTAATAAATAATGAATTTATTTTAATTTATTTTGTCACAAATAAGTACAATGTAAAAAATAACTCCGAGAGGTATGAAGGGTTTTGTACGTAGTTTTCGTCTTAGACAAACCATCGGCGTATCTAGACCCATTTTCCCTGGGAGGCTGACCACTTTTAACTTGAGGCTCTGGCCAGTAACATAAAAAAATATTAAAAACTACATGATACCCGTAGCTCCGTTGCGCCAAAATTTGTTTATCGCGCGGGAACTATAAATTTTTCCGGCATTAAAAGTATTCACCATATCATTCTGGGGTGGGCACGACAAAATTACTAGCTGTTGCTTGCGACTACGACTTCACACCCCAAACATAAGTGGTTTCTGAGAACTGAGTGAGTGACCTTACGCTTTTATATTAATAGATTTTTACTATGTCTTGAGCCTTACTTGATGAAAGTTAACAGTATACAGTTTTCGTATATGTTTGATATAGTAAACCAAGGTGAATCTAAAACCAAACTGTTTTAGATTTGCTTTAGTTTACTATACCGGTTGAATCGGTACAAGAAACAAATACTATTGTACTTGAAGAGTGAGTTACGACAGTAAATACTTTTGATTTCAACTATGTTTGCACTACATATATATTGTTTAAGTGACTTGATATTAATTACAGGTCATAAAGTCGGTGCGGATGATGAAGCACACAAGATGCCTGAGGAAACTCAGTCATTGGATGATCTAGAAGACCAGAACAAAGAACCAGAACCTATTGCTGAGATAGCTAAATATGACCAAAATGTAGAAACTATGTCCGAAGTGGAAATTACCAAAGATCAACTGGAGCAACAAGGTAACATTTTTTTGTTGTTAATCTTTAATTTTATTTTGATTATGAAGTAATGGTTACTATTGGTTATTTAATTAATAATTCACAACATGAAAACAAAGGTTTTCCATTTTATTCAATTTTGAACAATTATGATTTTGAGGAGTAAAAAAGCATTTACTAGAGAGTATAATAATTAGGCCAGTGGCAACCGACTGTAATTAGGTTCCAATGTTAGACATTCATACCCCCTGGTGCTTTGTTATATTCAAGTAATTAGCAATGATTTTAATATTATAATACGTATTAGCGGACCCGATAGACCTTTCGGTTTCGGTTAGAATCTGAACCATTCTAAAGTAGCACCAACACACTCAAAAAAAATTATTTAAATCATTCTATTCGTTTGGGAGGAGCTCAGTGACAAACACACGTAGGTATAATTGGGGAAATTGAAAGAGCCAGTTGACGGACTTACGTCATTTGGTGGGAATATGTCGATTCCATGTAAGTCGTGATCTGTTGGCTGAGTTTAACATATTCCGGCCAAATTACTTAGATCCACGATCTGTATCTGTTCCAACTTCTCTGATTGTACATATTAATTAGTATATATTATCAAAAGACCAAAACACTTTTAGTAATTCAGTAATATGTAATTCAGTAGTGCATGAGTTTTGGTCCTTTTTATGTTTTATGTAACACAACTGAATCATATGAAGAAAAAAATACTGATGATTTGATTCAAGGGGCAGTATCTTTAGGAGCTGCAACAGGATCTGAATTGATTATAACGCAAGCACAAACTGTTGGTGAAGACTTAGGTAACAATATCTCTGAACAAAGTAAATCCAAACAGGAACATGAACGTACAGAAAATATTAATGAGGACTCTAAGCACGATGAACATATATCTATAGAAGAAGTTTCTAGCATCCAATTTGCACCGAATCCAGGTATTCTGTTAATTAGTAAAGCTAAAAATCTTTAACTTAATTGACACCCAGCAGTCCTCACTTTATTGGGCGTTCAACAATGTATTTCGTCAATATTTTCTGCCGACAAAAAACAAGAACATTAACTACGAGTTGTGTTATTATTTATGTCTTCAAAATTATTATTTACGAATATGCCTACGCAAAAAATATATTACAAGTCCGTTCAGACTTATGTTAATCGGCCCGACTGTATCCAATCATGTAAAGTATGCAGCAATAAGAATTGCACATCGACTTTTGGAAAGAGACAATCAGCTAATATCAGCTTTGTAGAGCATTATTTTTACAACCGCATACCCTCGCGAATAAAACTACTACTCACGGAGCCCGAGACCTTTCTATCGAATGCAAAACTGTCGAAATCGGTTCCTGAGTTCTGGAGGAAGTCCGTCAGGAAGGAAAACCCTATTTTTATATAATAGATAAAAAGAGTAACCAAAAGAACCAAATAATAACGGCTTAAGAAAAAATAACGGCTCAGCGTAACAGAAATGTTTGTATTTCTTGCGACGGAAATAACGCCCTACTTTATCTATCTAAATTAGCCGAATGTCTCTTTCCAAAGGTCGATGTGCAATTTTTATTGTCGGGTAATGTAAGTCGAGATCTGTCGGCTGAGATTGACATAACGCAACCAAATGACGCAGGCTATAAATCAACTTTCCTGATAGTACAAAAATAAAATAACTCTAAAATGCGATTATTTCCTTAACAATTACAATTTAAACATATTTATGTAATTTGACGTTCTTTTTTTAAAACAAAGATAGTTTAAAAATAAGAGCGGTAGTTTCTTTGTTTTTTGTAGCTGTAGCATTGGAGTTCATCACGCTAAAAATTATTTAAAAATTTTCGTCTTGTTTTAGGCTTTGTTCAGAAACTTTTGCAACACATAGAGCAATACGTTGATGTTATTGAACAATCAAAGGAGGAATTGGTTCAATTAAATATTAAAATGCAGGATTTACAAAGATCGCAACATGCAGCAACAGAGTTACGCCATAGTTTGGCAATAACTGAAGTAGTTGCTACTGATCTAGTGTCAGATACATCCGTACAAAATATCACCCTTGCTCAAGCTCACTTAGCTCAAGAACTAAAAGAAGCTTTAGAATCGATACAAATTAAGACTCCTGGCAAAGAGGAAGGCCTGAAGATAAATGAAAAAGAAAATTATTCGAATGTAATAAATGTCATTGAAAAATTACAAAATGACTTAGCTACAATAACATCTATAACAGAACACGAGGTTTCGAAACAAATTGAGTCTCTAGATACGCCTAAAGATGAGAAATCTGTTAATGAACAAACTGTAAAAGCTGAAACTGTTGCTGATGAAAGAGTCGCCACTAGTGAAACGCCTAAAAAAGAGAAGGAAACAGAAGCTCATACTGAAAAATCTACTCATGAACAAATTGTAAATGCTGAAACTGTTACTGATGAAAGAGTCATCACTAGTGAAACGCCTAGGACTGAAAAGAAAACAGAAGCTCATATTGAGAAATCTACTCATGAACAAACTGTAAAAGCTGAAACTGTCGCTGATGAAAGAGTCGTCACTAGTGAAACGCCTAAAAAAGAAAAGGAAACAGAGGCTTATATTGAAAAATCTACTCATGAACAAACTGGAAAAGCTGAAACTGTTACTGATGAAAGAGTCGTCACTAGTGAAACGCCTAAAGAAGAGAAGGAAACAGAAGCTCATATTGAGAAATCTACTGATAAACAAACTGTACAAGCTGAAACTATCCCTAATGAACAAGTCGTCACTAATGAAACGCCAAAACAAGAGAGGGAAACAGAAACTTATATTGAGATATCTATTGATGAACAAACTATAAAAGCTGAAATTGTCACTGAAGAAGAAGTTGTTCCTAGTGAAATGCCTAAAGGAGAGAAGGTAACAGAAATTAGTATTGAGGAATCTACTGATGAACAAACTGTAAAAGCTGAAACTGTTACTAAAGAAAAAATCGTCTTTTGTGAAATACCTAAAGAAGAGAATGAAATAGAAGCTCGTATTGAGAAACATACTGATGAACAAACTGTGAAAGCTGAAACTGTAACCGAAGGAGATTTCGTCCCTAGTGAACAACTTAAGCAGGAGCAAAGTAATATATTTTTAGTTGCTTTTTTATTAATTTAAACCTTGATAAACTTCTAATGTTATGAGCTTCATTTTTACTAATATTTTGTTGCTACTTGTTTTAATCAACTGGATTGCAAGTTTTGCTTAGTTAGTAAAAGAAAGGTCTACGTTTTCTTTCAACTAAGCAATATATATATATAACTAAGCAAAATTTGCAATCCAGTTCCAGTAGTTCCAAAAGTGTCATCTGACGTTAAAAAAGTCGGTATAATTTATAAAAAAACTCCAATACAAACCTTGTTGCTGAATATTCAATTAACAGGTATTTATCTCTGGACTCATATCTACTAATACTATTTAAGTTATAGGCTACGTCTCTTAACGCCTTTAATAAATGGATCTTGCTCTTCGCATCACTTAATTTAGAGACAACAGAGATTTACATTTCCCTTACTATTTTAGGTTTAGTTCAAACACTTTTGTTACACCTTGAGCAGTATATTGATGCAATTGAATACTCAAAAGAAGAATTGGTTCTACTGAATATTCACATGGAAGATTTACAAAGAACGGAACATGCAGCAACAGAGTTACGCGATAGTTTGTCAATAATCGAAGTTGTTGCTACTGATCTGGTGTCAGATACATCCGTACAGAATATCAGCCCTGCTCAAGCTCACTTAGCTCAAAAACTACAGAAAGCCTTGGAATCCATACAAATTCAGAGTGTTGGCAAAGAGGAAGACATGAAGATGACTAAAAACGAGAATTATGTAAAAGTAGCCAATATGATGGAACAATTACAGAACGACTTGGCTTCAATAACAACTATAACAGAACACAATGTCATGGAGGATACTGAAACCAACGTGGTGCCTGAAGAAATTAAGTTTATAAATACGCTTAAGGATGAGAAAGTAACAGAAGTTCATATTGAGAAATCTACTGATGAACAATCTGTAAAAGCTGCGACTGTCACTGAAGAAAAAGTCGTCCCTTGTGAAATGCCTAAAGAAGAAAAGGAAATAGAAGCTCGCATTGAGAAATCTACTGACGATAAATCTGTAACAGGTGAAACTGTAACCGAAGAAGATTTTGCCCCTAGTGAACAACTGAAGCTGGAGAAAAGTAATATATTTTAAGTTGCTTCATTGTTATCGATCTTGATTAACTGCGAATGTCATCAGCTTTTATTGCTTTTAACACATTTCTGTATTTTTACTAATATTTTTTTGTTATTTGTTAAAGTCAACTGAACTGTAAAATTTGCTAAATTAGTTAAAGTAATTGAAGGCGGTAGGTTTAAAGGTTTTGTCTAATGTTAAACAAGGCATTGCGAAACAAAAAAGAAATAATTGCTGCAAACACAATTAATTTGATTTTTTTTACTCATATTATTTCACATTATTTAAGTTATAGGCTATGTCTGATAACGCCTTTAATAGATAAATCTTGCTCTTCGCGTCACTTAATTTAGAGACAACAGAGATTTACATTTCCCTTACTATTTTAGGTTTAGTTCAAACACTTTTGTTACACATTGAGCAGTATATTGATGCAATTGAATACTCAAAAGAAGAATTGGTTCTACTGAATATTAAAATAGAAGATTTACAAAGAACGAAACATGCAGCAACAGAGTTACGCGATAGTTTGGCAATAATCGAAATAGTTGCTACTGATCTGGTGTCAGATACATCCATACAGAATATAAGCTCCGCTCAAGCTCACTTAGCTGAAGAACTTCAGAAAGCCTTGGAATCCATACAAATTCAGAGTCTTGACAAAGAGAAAGACATGAAGACGACTAGAAACGAGAATTATGTAAAAGTAGCAAATATGATGAAAGAATTACAGAACGACTTGGCTTCAATAACAACTATAACAGAACACAATATTATCGAGGATACTGAAGCCAACATGGTGCCTAAAGAAATGAGTTTTATGGATACCCTTAAGGATGAGAAGGTAACAGAAGTTCATATTGAGAAATTTACTGATGAACAAATTGTAAAAGCTGCGACTGTCACTGAAGAAAAAGTCGTCTTTAGTAAAATAGCTAAAGAAGAGATGGAAACGGAAACTCGTGTTAAGGAATCTACCGATAAACAAAATGTAAAAGCTGAAAATATATCTGAAGATAAAGTAGTCTCTAATGAAATACCTAAAGAAGGAAAGGAAATAGAAGCCCGTAATAAGAAATCTACTGACATTCAAACTGTAAAAGGTGACCAAGAACCACAACTTGAGCAGGAGCAAAGTAATATATTTTTATTTGCTTTATTGTTATTGACCTTGATTAACTGTGAATGTCATTATATTCTATTGCTTTTAACACATTTCTCTATTTTACTTATATTTTTTTGCTATTTAATTGTAGACTGTAGGTCTAAAGGCTCAGTCTAATGTTAAACAAGTCGTTGCGAAAAAAAACTTCAAAACAAAACTCCGTTGCTTTGTACGCAAGTAACTTGTATTTTTCTTTTGACTCATATTATTATCTAAAATTATTTAAGTTACACGGCTATGTCTGCTAACGACATTAAAAATAGATCTTGTCCTTCGCATCATTTGATTAAGAAAACAGATAAATACATTTTTCTTACTATTTTAGTCACAGTTCAAACACTTATCATACACATTGAGCAGTATACAAGTTTAATAAACGGATCTTGCCCTTCGCATCACTTAATTTAGAGACAAAAGAGATTTACATTTTCTTTAATATTTTAGGTTTATTTCAAACACTTTTGCTACACATTGAACAGTATATTAATGCAATTGAACACTCTAAGGAAACATTAGTTCTACTAAATATAAAAATTGAAGATTTACAAAAAACGGAACATGCAGCAACAGAGTTACGCGATAGTTTGGCAATAACCGAAATAGTTGCTACTGATCAGGTACCAGATACATCTGTACAGAATATCAGCCCTGCACAAGCTCACTTAGCTCAAGAACTACAGCAAACCTTGGAATCTTTACAAATTCAGAGACTTGGCAGAGAGGAAGATTGGACGACGACTGAAAAAGAGAATAATGTGAATAAAGTAGCAAATATCATTGAACAATTACAGAACGACTTGACTACAATTACAAATATGACCAAATGCAATGTAACAAAATATAACAAAATCATCGAAGTCACTGAAAGCAACATGGGGTCTAAAGAAATAAAATTTATGGATTCGCTTAAAGAAGATAAGGTAACAGGAGTTCATATTGAGAAATCTACTGATGAAAAAACTGTAAAAGCTGAGACTATCACTGAAGAAGAAAAAGTTGTCCCTAGTGAAATGTCTAAAGAAGAGAAGGAAACAGAAACTCGTATTGAGGAATCTACTTATGAACAAACTGTAATAGCTGACATTGTCACTGAAGAAAAAGTCGTCCCTAATGAAATACCTAAGGAAGAGAAGGAAATGGAAGCTCGTAGTGTCAAATCTACTGATGATCAAACTGTAGTAGCTGAAACTGTAACCAAAGAAAATATCGTCGTAAGTGCACTACTCCACCAGGAACAAAGTAATATATATTTTTTTGTCTTTTTATTGTTGATTGACTTTTAATATCATGCTTAATTGCAAAAGCATAATTCAAGACATGAGTGGAAGAAGCACGTAACGAACATTTTTAAAGCTGTCGGACTTGAAAAATAATAACAATAAGGAAGAACTGAAAAATAATTTGTAATTAAAATAAAATGTAGATTTGATGTATAGGTATATATAGGTAACGAGGTATATAATGAAATAAGCAAATTTAACAACATTTGTATTCTTTTTTTGAGAAAAAACTTGATGGTTGTTAAATTTTAGTTGTATCCGCATCTTCCACTTGTGTCTACGACTGATAAATTTGCTATATTTGCTAAAGTTATAAATAAAATTATAGACTGTTATTATGGTTTTGTCTAACGTTTAACGTGTTGGTCTGAAATAAAAAAAAACATTACTCTAACGAAACATCACTTTATAAACTCTTTCCATAATTTCCGTATAAAAAATAAAGTATTTCTTTCCATAAATATCATCTTACGTCACACAAGAAAGTCGATGAGTATATCTGTTAATGCTTTCTACAAATGGATCTTTCCTCAAGCATCACTTAATTTAGAGACAAAAGAGACGTAATATTCAATATTATTTTAGGTATAGTTCAAGAACTTTTGCAACACATAGAGCAGTACGTTGATGTTATTAAACAATCGAAGGAGGAATTGGTTTCACTGAACATCAAAATAGAGAATTTACAAAGAACGGAACATGCAGCAACAGAGTTACGTGATAGTTTGGCAATAACCGACGTAGTTGCTTCTGGTTCGGTGTCAGATATTTCCGTATCTAATATTAGCCCTGCTCGAGCTTATTTAGCTCAGGAATTGAAGGAAGCCTTGGAGTCCATAAAAATTCAGTGTCTTGGCAAAGAGGAAGACTTAAAGGTGGCTGGAAAAGATTATATGAATTACATGAAAGTAGCAAATATTATAGAACAATTACAGAACGACTTGGCTACAATTACAACTAAAACAGAACACAATGTTATCGAGGCTATTGAAACTAACAAAGTACCTGAAGAAATTAAGTCTATGGACACGCTTAAGGAAGAAGAAGCAACAAATGTTTATTATGAGAAATCTATTAATGAAAAATGTGTAAAAGCTGAAACTGTCACTAGTGAAAATGTCGTCCCTAGTGAAATACCTGAAGAAGAAAATAAAACAAAATCTCGTATTGAGGAATCTACTAATGATCAAACTGTAAAAGCTAAAACTGCAACCGAAGAAATTGTGGCCACTAGTGAACATACCAAGCAGGAGCAAAGTAATAAATTATTTTTAGTTGCTGACATTAAAAGTCGATCAAGGTCAAGAAAAATAAGTTCTTGACCTTGATCGATTTTATAATGTCACGAGTTAAATTGCTTTTACCAAATATGTATAATATTTTCACTAATATATATTTTTAATATTCTTAATAACAATAACATATCTGGATTGCTATATTTGTTTCAATAGTCAAAGAAATCATAGACACGTCTTAAGGTTTTTGTCTAAATGTAAAAACTATCGAAGCGGAATAGAAGAAACTTGAAGTGATTCGCCTTTACTATAGTTTTCTTTTAAACAATTGTATATTTCTTTCGAATCATTTCATCTAACGTAATTTAAGTAACTCAACTTTGGCAATTAACAATTTAAGAAAACGAATCTTGCCATTTACATTACTTACTTTGGAGGCAAAAGAGGCAGAGTACATGTTTCTTTAATATTTTAGGTAAAATTCAAACACTTTTACAACATATTGAGCAGTACGTTGATGTTATTGAACACTCTAAGGAAAAATTGGTTCCACTGAATATTAAAATGCAGGATTTACAAAGAACGGAACATGCAGCAACAGAGTTACGCGATAGTTTGTTAATAACCGAAGTAGTTGCTACTGATCTGGTATCAGATACATCTGTACTGAATATCAGCCCTGCTCAAGCTCGCTTAGCTCAAGAACTAAAAGAAGCCTTGGAGTTCATACAAATTCAGAGTGTTGGCAAAGTGGAAGACTTAAACACAACTGAAAAAGAGAATTATATGAAAGTTGTAAATGTCATTGAAAAGTTACAGAACGACTTGGCAACAATTACAACAGAAGAAAATGAAATCGAGTATACTGAAACCAGCCAGATGTCTGAAAAAATTAAGTCTATGAATAAGCTCAAGGAAAACAACGTAAAAGAAGTTCATATTGAGAAATTTTCTGATGGACACACTGCAAAAGCTGAAACTGTCGTAGAAGAAATAGTCGTCCTTAAAGAAAGGCCTAAAAAAGAGAAGGAAATAGAAGATTGTGATGAAGAATGTACTGATTATCAAACTGTAAAAGCAGATATTTTAACCCAAGAAAATGTCGTCCCTAGCAAACAGCTTAAGCAGGAGCAAAGTAATGTATATTTAGTTGCTTTATTGTTCTCGAGCTTGATTGACTTTTAATGTAATGAAGTCTATATATTTTAGCATATTCCTATATTTCTAACCAAATAATTTTTTACTTTTTATAGTGATAATTTAAAAGATTGTTATATTTGCTAAACTAGTTAAATAATATTTAACTATAGGTGTTCAGGTTTTGTATAACTTTAAACGTGTCCATACGGAATAAACAAACTTCAAGCAATAACATTTGCTTTTCTCATCGACGTAGTATACACAATTATGTATTATGAATCATATCATCTAACATTATTTAAGTAACTCGGCTATGTCAATTAACTCTTTTATTTTAGTAAACGAAGTTTGACTTTCGCATGACTCACTTCGGAGGCAAAAGAAACTGAGTACATGTTATTTAATATTTTAGGTAAATTTCAAACACTTTTACAACACATTGAGGAGTACGTTGATGTTATTGAAAACTCAAAGGAAGAATTGGTTCCACTGAACATTAAAATGCAAGATTTACAAAGATGCTCCGTGCATGTAGCAGAAAAGTTACGCGATAGTTTAGTAATAATCGAAGTAGTTGCTACTGATCTGGTATCAGATACATCTGTACAAAATATCAGCCCTGCTCAAGCTCACTTAGCTCAAGAACTAAAAAAAGCCTTAGAATTAATACAAATTCAGAGTCTTGGCAAAGTGGAAGACTTAAACACAACTGACAAAGAGAATTATGTGAAAGTAGCAAGTATTATTGAACAATTACAGAACGACTTGGCTACAATTACAACTATAACAGAACATAGTGTCATCGAGGATACTGAAACCAACATGGTGTATGAAGGAATAAAGTCTATGGATACGCTTAATAAAGAGAAGTTAATAGTAGTTTGTACTGAGGAATCTACTGATGATCAAGCTGTAAATGCTGAAGCTGCCGCTGAAGAAGAAGTCACCCCTAAAGAAGTGCCTAAAAAAGAGCGGCAAACAAGAACTGATGTTGACAAATCTACTGACAGTCTCACTGGGAAAGATGGAACTGCAAACGAAGAAAATGTTGTCCCTAGTAAACAACTTAAGCAGGAGCAAAGTAAAAGATTTTTGGTTGCTTTATTGTTCATGGCTTTTATTGATTTTATTATTGGCTTTTATTGTTTTCACAGCAATCCAGCTCATGACATTGATTTTAATATCATGAGCTCGATTGCTGTGAAAACATTTCAATATATTTTTCACAACTAAAAATTTTGTACTACTCGTATTAACGAACTGAATTGCTATATTTACTAAGCTAGTCAAAAAAATTGTAGACTAAAGATAAACGTGTTGTTGCGAAAAACTAAACACTGGGTAATAAACATTACACATTTGCTCTTGCCATAGTTTTCGTCTAAACAATTAATTATTTCTTGCGACTTATATTATCTAACGTAGTTTAATTTACCCGGTTATGTCTTAAACGCTTTCTAAAGTGGATCATGCCATATAGATACTTACATATTAAATATTATTTTAGGCACAGTTCAAACACTTATGCAACACTTAGACCAGTACGTTAATGTTATTAAATTATCGAAGGAAGAATTGGTTCCCTTGAACATTAAAATGGAGGAATTACAAAGAACGGAACATGCAGCGATAGAGTTACGCAAAAGTTTCGTAATTACTACAGCAGTTGCTACTGATCTGGTGTCAGATACATCCGTACAGAATATCAGCCCTGTTCAAGCTCGCTTAGCTCAAGAACTAAAGGAAGCTTTAGAATCCATACAAATTCAGAGACTTGGCATAGAAGAAGTCTTAAAAATATATGAAAAAGAGAATTATGTGAAAGTAGCAAATATCATTGAACAATTGCTAAACGACTTGGCAACAATCACAACTATAACTATAACTGAAGACAATGTCATTGAGGATGCTGAATACAACATGATGTCTAAAGAAATTAATTCTATGAATAAATTAAAGGAAGGCAAGGTAACAGAAGTTAATGTTGGGAAATCTACTGGTGAACAAACAGTAAAAGCTGAAACTGTCACTGAAGAGAAAGTCGTCCCTAAAGGAACGCCGAACGAAGAGAAGTTAATAGATTCTCGTATTGAGGAATCTACCTATGATCAAACTGTAAAAGCTGAAACTGTAACCCAAGGAAATGTCGTCCTTTGTGAACAACTTTTGCAGGAGCAAAGTAATCTATTTTTAGTTGCTTTATTGTTCTCGACTTTAACTGACTTCATATTTCATAAGCTCAATTATTGCTTTTACCACATTTCTATATTTTAACCTATCTTTCTATAATTTACTGGATTGCTATGTTTACTAGCCAAAAGCGCAGCTTTAACAGGGGTTGCGAGATTTTTGAAGTGCTATGACATTAAGATTTCCAAAATATTCTGTGCCTGTGAGAGGTTTTTTTAAATAAAATCTTACGGTTCTAGATACATTTCAATTTTCAGTTTGTTTAGTTTATTTTTTATTTAAATTCATAGATGGCGTTAGCACTATAACTTTATTGCTTTTACCACATTTCTGTATTTATAACCAATATTTTTTTACTTTTTAAAATAATAATTCACTTTTAATTTACTTTATTGCTATATTTATTAAGCTATTAAAAGAAATCTATGACTGTAGGTTTTCAGATTCTGCCTAACGAAACGTGTCGTTTCGACTCATATACATAATTTCTGTCTTTAAACATTTTTTGCTAGTCGTATTTATTAACCGGCTGACGAGTTATGCTTAACTAGTAAAAGAAATCGTAGATTGTAGTTTTCCAGGTTCTCCCTATGTATTAAACGTGTCGCTTTGACTCATATCATCCAACGCAATTTAAGTTCATCAGTTATGTCTGTGAACGCATTAAAAACCTGGATCTTGTCTTTCACATCACTTCATTTAGAGAGACATTACACGTTTTGTATTATTTTAGATATAGTTCAAACACATTTGCAACACACAGACCAGAACGTTGATGTTGTTGAAAAATCAGAGGAAGAATTGGTTCCATTGAACATTCAAATTAAAGATTTACAAAGAGCGAAACATGCAGCAGCAGAGTTATGCAATAGTTTGGTAATTACTGAAGTAGTTGCTACTAATCTGGTGTCAGGTGTATCTATACAGAATATCAACCCTGTTCAAGCTCATTTAGCTCAAGAACTAAAGGAAGCCTTAGAATCCTTACAAATACAGAGTCTTGTCAAAGAGGAAGACTTAAAAACGACTGCAAAAGAAAATTATTTAATAGTAACAAATGTCAGTGAACAATTACAGAACGACTTGGTTACATTTACAACTATAACAGAACACAATGTCATCGAGGATTCTGAAACCAACAAGGTGTCTGAAGACATTAAGTCTTTAAATACGCCTAAAGAAGAGAAGATAACAGAAGCTTATATTGAGCAATCTACTGATGATCAAACTGTAAAAGTTGAAACTGAAAATCAAGAAAATGTCCCTAGTATACATCTTAAGCTGGAGCAATGTAATATATTTTTTGTTGATTTATCGTGATTTGACACATAATTTCTGTATTTGAATACAATGTTTTCGCCACTAATTTTTTGCTCTTCGTATTTTTAATTGGATTCTAATTTATGCTTAAGTTGTAAAAGGAACCATATAATGCTTGTATTAAGGTTTTTTCTAACCTTAAACGTGTGTTTACCGTATACACAATTGTGTATTTCTTTCCACTCATGTCATCTAACGACTTAATTTAAGTTACATGGTTGTATATATGTTATCGCTTTTATTTAAATCACGATTCTTGCCCTTCAAGCACTCAATTTAGAGACAACAGACACTTAAACATTTTGTACTATTTTAGGTATAGTTCAAACACTTTTGCAACACATAGAGCAGTACTTTGAGGTTATTGAACAATCTAAGGAAGAATTGATTCCATTGAATTTTAAAATGGAGGCTTTACACAGAACAGAGTATGCAGCAAAAGAGTTACGCGATAGTTTAGTAATAACCGAAGTAGTTGCTGCTGATTCGATGTCAGATACATTCGAACAGAATATCAGTCCCGCTCAAGCTCACTTAGCTCAAGAACTAAAGGAAGCCTTAGAATCCATTGAAATTCAGAGTCTTGGTAAAGAAGAAGACTTAAACAAAACTGAAGTAGAGAACAATGTGAAAGTTGCAAATGTAATTGGACAGTTACAAAACGATTTGGCAACAATTACAGCTATAGCAGAACACAAAGTCATCGAGGATACTAAAACCAATACGATGTCCGAAGGAATCAAGTCTTTTGATAAACTCATAGGGGAAAAGAAAACAAAAGATTTAACTGAGAAATCTTTTGACAATCGAACTGTAACAGCTGAAATTGTTACTGAAAAGAAAGTTGTCCCTAGTGAACGACATAAGCAGGAGCAAAGTAATATGTTTTTTGTTGCTTTGTTGTTCATGACATTAATTAGCATATTTTGGTCTTTGACACCAACACTAATCCACCTTTTTCTTTTATTATTATTTTTGTTAATGTTACTGTTCTTATGACGTCACTCCCAGAGAAGTTTGTACGCATTGCGGGGAACTTGTTCGATAACTATTATATGTTTAATATTGCGTTTATGTATTCCATAAATTATCCAATGGTACATAATTTTTTCACAAATTTTGTTCTAAAATAATCGATTTGCCAGCCAAACTTTGAAGACTTATTACAACACTATCAAGGTGTACCACGTGAACGTGAAAAAAATTGTACACCAGATGTTGAAAGAAGACAAATATATCTGCAAAAACCGCATTCAAATCGGATCAGTGTTATAACGTGATGTACTACTGTACCCCGCGGTTAATCCAGAATATCAACTAGCTTCAAGCCAAATTTTAACGAAATCTATCCAGCCGTATAAGCGTAACGAAGTAACAAACATGCAAACACACAAACTTTCGTATTTATAATATTAGTAGGAAACTACAGAAGCTAAGTATCTCCAAAATTTCGGCTTGATAACTTAGTTATCAAGCTGAAATTTCGGGGATACTATTTTTTTTTTACCATTAAATCTTTATTCTATTTTAAATCTTGCAAACATTTCTCCTTGTCAAATACCTTATTGCGAATTTCGATAAATTATTATTTAAGAAAAGGAAGCTTTAAAAGTACAAGATGCGACACATAGCATCTATGTTAGATGATATGTGTCGCATCTTGTAGTATTTTAAGTTACTCGTTTACTTATGTTTACGTTTTTTAAACACAGGTCTTGCACTTCATAGCACTCAATTTAGAGACAATGGAGTCTTAAACATTTTGTATTATTTTAGGTATAGTTCAAACACTTTTGCAACACATAGAGCAGTACGTTGATATTATTGAACGATCGAAGGAAGAATTAGTGCCATTGAACATTAAAATTGAAGATTTACAAAAAGCGAAACATGCAGCATCAGAGTTAAGTGATAGTTTGGCAATTACTGAAGTAGTTGCTATTGATCTGGTGTCAGCTACATCTATACAGAATATCAGCCCTGCTCAAGCTCATTTAGCTCAAGAACTAAAGGAAGCCTTGGAATTAATACAAATTCAGAGTTTTGGCAAAGAAGAAGACTTAAAGACGACTGAAAAAGAGAATTATTTAAAAGTAGCAAATGTCATTGAACTATTACAGAAGGACTTGACTACAATTACAACTATTACAGAACATAATGTCATCGATAATTGTGGAACCGACAAGGTGTCCGAAGAAATTAAGTCTTTGGATACACCTAAAGAAGAGAAGATAACAGAAGTTTATATTAAGGAATCTGCTTATGATGAAGCTGTAAAAGTTGAAACTGCGATTGAAGAGAAAATTGTCTCTAGTAAACAACTTAAGCAGGAACAGAGTAATATATTTTTTATAGATTTATTGTTATTTGACTCAATTTATGTATTTAAACACAAAATTTTCTCCAGTATTTGTTTGTTCTTTGTATTAATAAGCCAATTGCGAGTTATACTTCAGTAGTAAAAGAAATCGTACATGATAGGACTTAAGGTTTTGGTAGGACTAAACGTTAAACGTGTCCTTGCCGTTTACAAAATTTTATTTTTTTTTTGACTCATAAAATCTAAGGTTATATAAGTTATGAATGTTAACGCTTTTAAAATACGGATCTTGTTTTTTTCAGCATTCAGTTTAGAGGCAATAGAGACTAACACATTTTGTTCTATTTCAGGTATAGTTCAAACACTTTTGCAACACATAGAGCAGTACGTTGATGTTATTGAACAATCTAAGGAAGAATTGGTTCCATTGAATATTAAAATGGAGGTTTTACACAGGACAGAGCATGCAGCAAAAGAGTTACGCGATAGTTTAGTAATAACCGAAGTAGTTGCTGCTGATTCGATGTCAGATACATTTGAACAGAATATCAGTCCCACTCAAGCTCACTTAGCTCAAGAGCTAAAGGAAACCTTAGAATCCATTCAAATTCAGAGTCTTGGCAAAGAGGAAGACTTAAACACAACTGAAAAAGAGAATTATTTAAAAGTAGCAAATGTTATAGAACAATTACAGAAGGACTTGACTACAATTACCACTATAACAGAACATAATGTCATCAATAATTCTGGAAACGACAATATGTCCGAAGAAATTAAATCTTTGGATACGTCTAAAGAAGAGAAGATAACAGAAGTTTATATTAAGGAATATGCTGATGATGAAGCTGTAAAAGTTGAAACTGCAATTGAAGAGAAAGTTGTCTCTAGTAAACAACTTAAGCAGGAGCAAAGTAATATATTTTGTATTGATTTATTGTTATTTGAAACAATTTTTTTTAAGCACAACATTTTCTCCAATATTTGTTTGTTCTTTGTATTAGCCAATTGCAAGTTATACATAAGTAGTAAAAGAAATCATAGATGGTAGGACTTAAGGTTTTGGTAGGACTAAACGTTAAACGTGTCCATGCTGCTTACAAATTTTGAATTTTTTCGACTCATAAAATCTAACGGCATTTAATTTATGAATGTTAACGCTTTCAAACGCTTTTGCAGCACTAAGTTTAGAGGCAACAGAAACTTACACATTTTTTACTATTTCAGGTATAGTTCAAACACTTTTGCAACACATAGAGCAGTACGTTGATGTTATTGAACAATCGAAGGAAGAATTGGTTCCATTGAACATTAAAATGGGGGATATACAAAGAACGGAGCATGTAGCAACAGAGTTACGTAATAGTTTGGCAGTAACCGAAGTAGTTGTTACTGATTCAATGTCAGATACATTCGTACAGAATATCAGCCCCGCTCAAGCTCACTTAGCTCAAGAACTAAAGGAAACCTTAGAATCCATTCAGATTCAGAGTCTTGGCAAAGAGGAAGATTTAAACACAACTGAAAAAGAGAATTATTTAAAAGTAGCAAATGTTATTGAACAATTACAGAAGGACTTGACTACAATTACAACTATAACAGAACATAATGTCATCAATAATTCTGGAAACGACAATGTGTCCGAAGAAATTAAATCTTTGGATACGCCTAAAGAAGAAAAGATAACAGAAGTTTATATTAAAAAATCTGCTGATGATGAAGCTATAAAAGTTGAAACTGCAATTGAAGAGAAAGTTGTCTCTAGTAAGCAACTTAAGCAGGAGCAAAGTAATATATTTCTTATTGATTTATTGTTATTTGACACTATTTTTGTTTTTAAACACAACATTTTCTCCAATACATGTTTGTTCTTTGTATAAGCCCATTGCGAGTTATACTTAAGCAGTAAAAGAAATCGTAGATGGTAGGACTTAAGGTTTTGGTAGGACTAAGCGTTAAACCTGTCCATGCTGCTTACAAACTTTGAATTGTTTTGACTCATAAAATCTAACGTCATTTAATTTATGAATGTTAACGCTTTCAAACACTTTTGCAGCACTAAGTTTGAGGCAACAGAAACTTACACATTTTTTACTATTTCAGGTATAGTTCAAACACTTTTACAACACATAGAGCAGTACGTTGATGTTATTGAACAATCGAAGGAAGAATTGGTTCCATTGAACATTAAAATGGGGGA
>JAOTAV010092614.1:0-11338 GCA_026546445.1 Cyclargus thomasi | reverse complement strand
CGGACCGCTACGACCTACAAACCTTCAAGAAGAGAGCGTATTCTCTCTTAAAAGGCCGGCAACGCACATGCAACCCTTATGTTGCGGGTGTCTATTTGCTTTTCATCGGGTTTGCTCGTTTGGCCCCTTATTTTTATATAAAATGTTATTTTATTTCTGTAACGCCCAAAGGTTGACTGGTAGATAATGCCATAAGGCTTTAAGTCCACCTTCGTACTTTTATGTGCATTAAATTTAAATGAATAAATAAATAAAACTCGCCGTGTAAACTGGGTCTTAAATTAAGTTATTCAAATACATACTAGGTATAGCTTATAAATAAAAAAACCCGCCGAGTGCGAGTTGGACTCGCGCACGAAGGGTTCCGTACCAGTGAAGAGAAAAAATCTGAAATATTTATCCAGAAACTTGAAATTTAAGACTTTAAATTTAAATAAACTCTTCTCCTTCTAGAGGTATTTTATATTGTTTTGTTTTGTAGTTTTTGCGTGTTATACCAGCGGACCCGAAAACGTTGACCTGCCGGCCTAATTAGTGAATCTAGAACCATTCTTAGATACCATACAAAAAATTCATTGAAATCGGCACACAAAAATATATAAATTAAGATATTTTTTGTACTCGTCTACAATTTATAAAAGCAAAACTATTACAAACTGTAAAAACAATAAGTAACTTACCTTACTCTTTAATCCATAGGCAAATAAAATTAAAAAATAAAAAATATCCACAGCCGATCATACAACCTCCTCGTTTTTGGAAATCGGTTGGTTAATAAAAATAAATACGTGTTGATTACAATTTGCATTAAAAATTGTTGTAAAGACGTATAACTTTGATGAAAGAAGCGATGTACAAGTGGCTGTATGAAGCTAGTGGTGTCGAATTTCGAATGTCAGTTTCTTGCGACAACAATTGCGAAATTTAACGCGTTGTTATAGTAGGGGAGCCCAAGAGGGGAATTTCGGATTTTCTCGAGCGCGTCAGTTTAACTTGTGTAGGGTGTTTATATTTCTGGTTATCATCGTATGAAAATCAGATTTCTAAGTAAGTGGGTTAGAAAAAGGAGTTATTTTTAAGTTTTGAAATGTTATCGAATTTGTCAGATTAAGATGTGTTACAAATTTAAAAAGTTAAAGTATAAACCTTTATTAACATAGAACAACAGAACCTCATATTTTCCTAACCAAGCTTTCCAGATATTTTATGTCACATTTAACTAAATGCTTTAGACCTTGTCGTCTAAAATCCTCCAATTTGAATATTCAACGTAAACAATTTTTTTAAAGCAATTTATTATATTGTTAAAACCATTGTAGCGTCTTATCCCACTGCTAAAATAAAAAAATGTCTATATTATTTTCTTCTCCATTTTACCTAGTCTACAATACGTATTAAGTCTCCACGACATTCGAGTTACTCCAAAAATATCACTCTCACCTCCCCAGCTATTATGTGCATGCTTTGTTTGCGGTGCCGGCGTCAGCACTACCAGCGTCCTGGGCACTTCTTCAGCGCCCCCTAACTTTAGTTCTAGTACTTATGAAAAGTCTGCCTTACTCCCTACGGCACTCTATTCCACATGGCCTGCAACGTTCCTGTGTCTCCTCAATATGAGTCAGGTTAGGTTATCTGCTAAGCTAAAAAGTGTTTTAACTAGATTGAGGTTAGATTAGCCGCTAACCTAATCTAAGTATCTCTTCAATATTTGTGAGGTTAGGTTAGCCGCTAAGCTAACCTAAGTGTTTCCTCAATATGAGCGAGGTTAGGGTAGGCTAACTTAACCCAGTCTCCTCCATATGATTGAGATTAGGTTATCATCAAACCCAACCTAAGTGTCTCTTCAATATGAGTAAAGTGAGATTAGCTGCTAACCTAACCAAAGTGTCTCGTCAATATGAGTTAGGCTGGGCTAGCCGCTAACCTAACCTAAGTGTATCCTTGATATGTGACGTCACATCTTGTTACACTTTATCGATCCCCCTTCGATCTTTTACGTGTAACGCAATTTATGGATGGTTCCCAATGGCGTAACAACATCAAAAACGCGCCAAGGCACAGAGGGGTTTGTTTCCGACAATACCCACAGGGTATTGATTTACTTGGCAGAATTTTTATTGACGAAAGAGTTAAATGCATATGGAATATTTTATTACTATATTACAAAATTGGATACTATCATGTAATTTACTATTAATATGTAACAATAATACGTATATTTTTAGTACTTAAAAACATTTATAATACATAAATGTAGAGGCTTTTATAATTAGTCCTATACAGTACATATAAGCGAAAACCCAAAGAGTCTTTTTATATTTTTAAAGTCTTTTTATATCCTTGGAACAATAAAATCAAATAAAAAGATGGAAGCCTGACAAACATAAATATCATTGGATTTTTGACCATACAATGTTATGTACATATAGAAAGTAAGCTTGAGGGTCTGTTTCATCACTTACCGATAAATTTTCTGTTAGGCTATACACAACTTTTTTGACAGATTTTTCATACAACATATGTCAAATAAAGTTGTGCATAGACTATCTGTAAGCGGTAAAACAAACTCTAAATATTAAACTCAAGACTTTTAACATTACACATAAAACAAGAATGACTAGTAGGGAGAGTCTCATTGCAAGTAAATAATAAATTAACGATAACTTTAAACAGCCTGCTTTCATTTCTCTCTTATATATTCTTCTCAATACTATATATTTTTTTATAAACGCTTATCTAATTTAAATAAAAGATTGATTGATTGATCTATTAACAGGGTCCAATTTTTTTCCTATATTTTTTTAAAGGATCTGCAAGATTTGGGCTACTTATTAGATAACATATACATTTTATGGGATGTTTAACACATACAGTCTGTGGGACATTCTCTCTTTTGAGTATGATATAAAAACAATGTCTGCCTGTTGTTGCGTTATCTTCCTGGAAGATGTAGGCAGAGTAATACTTATAACCTAAAATGACCAGTAGCTCATCTATGAGTTTAAAATAATAGTATTTGTCGATACCCGATACCAACTACGTATAATTTTGGCATTTATTATGGCACTTTTAGTTCCGTAAGTGAGAGGCGCTGTAAAATTTTGCCGAACTTAGATCCGCGAGTGATCGCTAGAGGCGCTGTAACATTTTGCCGAACTTAGATCCGCGAGTGATCGCTAGAGGTGCTGTAAAATTTTGCCGTACTAAAAACTTACGAAGTTGCTATCGAGTATCGACAAACACTATTGCTTCAAACTCATGGTAAAGCCATAAGCAAGAAATCAAAGAGACACGTAAAATAACGTTTACTTCGAGCTCCTTTTCACATGGTTGCCGTGCCGCGTAAAGTACTAATGTGAAATATGAGAGGTTTCACATGGCACGGCTACTGTGTGAAGCCCGTGTTTACATATTATAAACATAGCGACCGTCTCAGTAATGTTTGAACTTGTATAGAAGCTTTCATATGTATACGGGCTTAACACGGCACAAAGACCGTGCGGTGACTGTATGCATATGAAAAGGGGCTAAGGCAGAGTTACATAGAGTCACTAACTGATAACAGTCGAGTGCCAAGTCAGTGCTGAAACAGCACTGCCATCCTGTAAATTGATTTCAAGTTAGTACAGAATGTTCCGATGTCATTAAATGACTAAATGTAAATCTCTTACAACACTACAAGAAGTGTGCATTAAGGGTGTAACAAAAGTGATGATAATTTAGGTGTGTAAGTAGCGGCACTTAAACCGAAAAAAATGTGATTTGTATGGTTAAGACCAACGACAGGAGTTTCCTTATACAAATCACAAAAATTCTTCTTCGGTTTCAGCGCCGCTACTTTCACATCTATATAACGAACACATACACACCCCAAAGTATTATAACTTTTGTTCCACCCTGTATGAAGAAAAATAAGAAAGTTGGCAAGCCAAATTTATTCCTCGGAAAAATTTACTGACTTTCAACTTTGATTTCCACACTAAGAGGCATACTATAATGGCCGTACTTCTGTCTGTGTCGGTTCAGGTTGTGCAAATGATAGTACATCCTTGGACACATATCACAACTGTACCTCTTGTCACCCGTGTGGATCAGCTGATGGGACCTCAAGCTGCTCGGCTTCAGGAATTTCTTATCACACACCCCACAAGTATACGGTTTACCGGAATGTATTAATTTGTGTGTATTTAAACTGCCCAGCGCAGTATAAGTCTTGCCACAAACATCACAGTTATATGGTTTCTCCCCTGTATGAGTCCTTCGGTGAGCGTTGAATGAGCTGCAGTGCAGGAACGCTTCACCGCAGATATCACAGCTGTACGGCTTTTCGCCTGTGTGTGTTCGCATATGGTTGTTCAATGTGCTACTATATACAAACTTCCGGTCACAATGCTCACAGCTGTACGGTGTCTCACCCGTATGGGTCCTCTTATGACTGATCAGTGAACTACTTTTGGCAAACTTCTTGTCGCACAAGTCACAGTTGTATGCCAACTCGCCGGTATGCAACTTTATATGCCGAACCATGGTCACGTGATCGTGGAACTTCTTACTGCAGTACTCACACGTATATTGTTTTTCCGTTATGTGTGTACGCTTGTGGGATTTCAAATTACTGATAGTTAAAAAGGGAAGGTTGCAAACATCGCATGCAAACATTTCGTCGCTGGTGTGAGATGATTTATGTGATTTGAGGTGACCGATTGATGTGAAGCTTCTGTTGCATATATCACATAGGAAATCTTTAATAGTGCTGTGGGTTAGTCTATGCTTCTTCAGATTGCCCGCTTGTGTGAATTTCATGTCGCACAGATCACAGCTAAACGGCTTAGCACCCGTATGGATCACTTTGTGTTTCTTCAAATCGCTGTTCCGCGCAAACTTCTTTAGACATATATCACAAACGAATGTTCTGCCATCGTTGTGTGACAGCTTATGACTCTTCAGCGTGTCCGGTCGTGTAAACCTCTTCTGGCACACATCACAGGAGTACGGTTTGCTGATCTGGTGCAGCAGCACATGCTTTTTTAAACTGTCACTACGTGTAAAACTCTTGGTGCACACATCACAAACAAACGGCTTGCCCTCTTCGGTATGCAGCAGCTTGTGTCCATCTAACTGTTCCTGAGTGCTGAATTTTTTCTTACAAACTTCACATCTTCTATCGTGTACCCGTTGCATATGTTTCTTGAGGTACGCTGGCTGGCTGAATTTTCTGCTGCATTTTTCACAAGCGTACTCCCCTAAGGGTACGGGCGGTCGCACCCGTCGCTTTTTGACAGCCTTGGCTTCTGGTTCGGTATCATTCTCGTCTTCACTTATAGGCTCGACTTTGATATCTGTAGAAAATATATTATTTGAGTTTTCTTTTTTAGAAAAATTGTTTTTTTTTCATATCAAGTTCGGACAAGTAATTTTATCTTGTCGTAAGTGTGTTTATGGTATAAACTTTATACGCTAATAGACTTACCTATATTATGATGTTTGTTGGTCGATGTAGAATTTACCGAATCGGCCTTGTCGCTACGCCGATTACCTATAAAAAATTTTTTTCATTGATTAAAAAAGTTTCTGAACAAAAATTTAAAAGAAGACCTCCATTCCTAAGACAAACCTAAAGGTAAACCTTAAGGTTCGAACTAGTTCAAGTTGGATTCGTTAAAGAAGGGTTCCGTACTAAATATTACGTGTATAGCCAAAAAATGAAAAAATTAAATTTAAAACTATAAAATAAAAAATAAAACATCTTGTATGTAATGTTATTGTACCCGTGATTGTGAAAAAAAAAGTATATTCATTCATTCAAATAATTCTTAAAAAGTTTAAAAATTACAACCGACATAATCTTGTCGACTAGAATGTGTTACTACACGCAACTATAATCCAGCAAACACTTGTGCGATTTAGCTAACTAAAAGCGACATCTATTAGCGAAAGTCAAAACATATCAAAAACCATGTATCTTGTAGAGTCCCTCTTAATTATTCAATTTATTTTGATTTTAATAGGTGTTTGTTGTTCTAGAGGCAACAGAAATACATAATCTTTGAAAATGTCATCAGAAGAGTTGTCGGCCTGTTCAAAAGGCCGGCAACTCACCTATCACCACAGGGAATACACTCCCTTTTAAAGGATAGCAAGTCATATCAGTCCGGGAAAACTGCTGGCGAGAGTTCATTCCAGAACCGTGCGAGGCAGAAAGCTACGCGAAAAGCTCACTGTGGAAGACCGCCACTCATCAAAGTGATTTGGGTGCAGTGGCGTAGCGTTGGTATCGGCCGCCCGGGGTGCCACGGCCGCCCCTTAATTAGGCTTTTTAAATTACTTTAACATTTTTTTTTACAAACATTAAGAGCGATTTGAATTCACGCAGATTTATTCGCGCATTTTTTTAAAAAGTTGGGCGGGCCCTCCACTCCTCCTCCACACGCTACGCCACAATATTGGTAGTAAATTCTTCGCACAGGACGATTTTTAACGGGGACGGACGAGTTTTAACAATTATGTATTTGGCAGACATACCCAAACTTTCCTCTTCCTCGCTGTCTGTAGAATATTCTGTCGGTTCGATTTTGATTTGAATATTCTCAACCGCGACTTCTCTATCTTCATAAATACCTGTACACATGAATTTTCTTACCTTAAAACCTTATTATCCCAAAACCATAAATTGTTCAACTATTCGCTGGGTGCAGTGAAGGTGCACAGCGCGCACGGTGGCGAAAAAGGAGCATCATCAATTGGTTGCAAACAAATTGTCACTTTTAGATGGACATCTTAAAAAATCATTAGGTTTCGTCCACCACATTTAGACACGCCACCCAGCGAATAGCAAATATTATTTGGCAGCTTCAGCCCGTACTTTGTCCATAGTACGATGTCACTGTCAACTAGATTATTTTGGACAAATAAAATGCAACTATATACAGGTAGGATCCAGGTTATATATAGGTTTCCTTTTTTAGCGACATTGCTCTCGCGTCCATGTGATCGCGTATCTATAGTGGCTTGGAGCAAAATGAAGCCTATGTCATACACTAGCATTTTATCTGTCCAAAATTAGTTCGATGATGGCGTGGTACGGCGTAAGTATGCCTGTTTGTGCTAATTTCCTACTTGAACTAATTATCCGACATAATTATAAATCCTTTAAAGAACAAGTGAAGAAGATAGCCCTTAACCACTGACATGTAATTTTGTTACACTAAAACCCTAACACTGACGTATGTATGACATACCTCGACTTTTTATGAGACCCCCGGTGCATCTAATATGTACGATTCTATCATGGTTTTTTAACACATACGGATTTTGTCGCGGATCACTTTTTTGATTCGCGACGTTTCGGCTGCTTTCCAGCGGCCGTGGTCACTGATGGACTGAGATGACAGGCGTCCAGTTTGTTGAAGTTCTTCAACTACCTGAAGATTTATTAATTTCATCACCCGTGACCACGGCCGCTGGAGAGCAGCCGAAACGTCGGGAATCAAAAAGTGCTCCGCGATAAAATTCGTAAGTGTTAAAAAACCATGACTGATACTCGCGTAAACCTGAGAAATCATTATGTATGATTCTAGTTTTATTTGTTTTCTATACTATATATACACATGTTATATATAAAGTAAAAAGCTGCAGTAAAAGTATTTGAAAAGCTGCAACAATATGAAAAGTCATATTATTTTATTTATTAGTTATTAATTAACGAAATTAGACACAGAAAATTTTTCATGTACTGTTTTCTCTAATCAACAAAACAAAAATCATTTTCTATATGGTATTTATGTATTCATTTTTATGCTGAATTTTCAGCAGATTTTTGGAGCCAAGGTTCAATAACTTCTTTGATATTGTGCCTGGTGACATGCTATGTCTTTTTTACATTGTTACGACCAAGGAGATGTATGACACTGCTTAAGATTTATTTTATCTACAGCAGATTTTTGGAGCCAAGGTTCAATAACTTCTTTGTTATTGTGCCTGGTGACGTGCTATGTCTTTTTTACATTGTTACAACCAAGGAGATGTATGACACTGCTTAAGATTTATTTTATCTACAATCACAATAAAGAAAGTTACACTAAACACTGACCAAACATACAACATTTTTCAGGTAGTTGATCTCAACTACTTTGGTTGGTGCTACGGGCCAGCACCCCTGTTCCGTACTGTTCCATACTCGTGACTGGCGTCTAGGAAACTACCAGAAAGGATATAGCCATATTCCCACAAAAATTTAAGTTACTAACATATATCATCTTGACAAAGTATAACATATGTACGTCAGTGGTTAAGATATAATGTTTTAATTTTCTTTTACTTAACACTTTTCATACCTCTATTCTCTAGAATTTATTTATAAAAATTTTGAGAAAGAAAATGACAGAAGACACTTACACTCCTCTCCAATATTCTTTGCCTTCTGGACTGGTACATCATCATACAAGGAAAATAGTCCAACCTTCACCCTGGTAACCCGAACTAATAATTTCTCTCCTACCTGAAATGTTATTTTGAAGTTATGAATGTTTTGATTAAAAATTTTCATTTGCATTGTTAATCAATGTTAAAATAAAAATTATTTTTTTCTCTTTCTTGCCCTTCATTGCCTCTTTAAAAAAAAAATGAATTATAAATACAAGAGATTTGCAATCTAGATGAAAGGAAAAATTTAAAATTCAAGGACATATATTATTATTATTCAAGGAAATATATATTTTTTCGTGTTTTCAAAAGTTATGTTGTCTAAAAATCATAATATTTTTTTTATTTATAAAAAGATTTACAAACTTGCTTGATGTTAACAAAGTTGTTTGTTACCTGATTATTTTCATCTTTGAGTTCTTGAATTTGCTTAAACAATTGCTCACATTGTTGTAGCCTGTTATAACAGATGTAGCACAATGGAAATGTATCTGTGTGTATCTGTGGATAAACGTTTTATACAAATTTAAAGATATTTAGGACAACTTTAGTAATGAAATAAAACCAGATAATATAACGATTAATAACTGTATTATTGCGAGTAAAATATGTTATTATGTTACTGTATAAATACATATAAATTTAGGAATTTATAAGCGTTTAATTGATAATATATTAGCACAAACCTTTATATTTGATATCTCCTCAAACGCAGAATGTAAGTGACTGCCTTTGACATCAAATATTCTAACATCACAAGCGAAGCACGACACACAGACTCCTGTATTCATTTTTTCGATATTTTCTGCAGCATAGAAATTCAATATTTAGGTATTCGAATAGTTATGTTATTTTTATTTTAATTAATAATTACGAAAATACGAAACACAAGAAAGTAGAAATCGCTACGCGTCTCATAACCATTTCTATTGTCTATGGATGACATATGTGTATGACAGCAGCTGTCATCAATATATCGTTTTTTTTTATTAACGTAACCCAGTAATATTTGCCAACAAAAGTCACCACATAATTTGAATTTAGTAGGCACTACATAGATATCGTAGAAAGAGCAAAGAATAGAAAAGCTGACAGATTTCCTTTCTTCATCTGTCATTTTGTCTATATTGCTCTAGAAAGAAACAATTTCTCGGTCGCCATGCTAAATCTGCTGGTGTGGGATTTATGTTGATTTTAAAAAACTCGAATTATCTACTTCTTGAATTCCAGGCCGTAGCAATCTCCGTGTCAGAATGTTTAACATTAGTAATATGGGTTTACAAAAAAACGCGACTTTGTGTATATTTTATTACATTCAAGTTGTCACTTATGTGTTCGTTTGTGCGATAGCAAATTGCTGGACACACTGAATGCTCTATCACAAATATCACATCTGTATGGTCTCTCACCGCTGTGTGTTCGCTGGTGTATTATCAAACTGTTAGACCTAGAAAAGCTTCTATCGCACTCATCACATGAGTATGGTTTTTTGCCTGTATGAATTCGTTTATGCACATTCAAACTACTACATGTTGCAAATTTTTTATCACATACGATACAGCTGTAGGGTTTTTCACCTGTATGTACTACTCTGTGTCTCGTCACATACACATACTGGCCAAAACTTTTATGACATATATCACATTTGAATGGTTTCTCACCTGTATGTGTCCGTTTGTGTGATTCATAATCAGCTTTCCGATCAAACTTTTTGGTGCATACTTCACATGTGAATGGTTTTAACTCGTAAGGAACATGTGACAGTTTATGTTTATGTAGCCCACCAAATCTTGTGAATGTCTTATTGCATATCTTACAACTGTATGGTCGTTCCCCATAATGATTTCCTCTGATGTGCCGTATCAATGTCATACGTAAAGTAAATGCTCTGCCACATAAGTCACAGCAGTAATTTTTTTCTCCTGTATGCCTGAGTCTATGCATTTTTAGATGATGGGGCACAGCAAATCTCTCGTCGCAAAGATCACACTGCAGCGGTTTTATATCACTGTGTAACTTCATGTGCTCCTTCAAATTACTCAGCCATGTGAATTTCTTATGGCATATCTCACAGCTGTAGATTTTCTCCCCGTTTAAATGTACATTCTTGTGTCGCTTTAAGTTTGTACTTCTTGTAAATGTCTGCTGGCATATATCACATGAGTATGGCTTGTCGCCTGTATGCATTCGCTGATGAGTTTTCAAATGACAGAGTTGTGTGAATCTCTTGTCACAATTTTTACACTCATATCTCCTCTCTACTGGCGGTTTTCTTTTTCTTCTTTTAACTGGGATGACTGGGAAACAGCTTTCTGGTTTATATTGATTTTGTTCTTCATTATCTGTAAAACATAAAAATAAGTTACATTATGTAAAAATTGCCCCCTTTATAAAAAATATATATTTTTTAACAGATACACTAAGCTTAAGATACTTAAGAAAAACTATATGTACCAAGAGGCTCCAATTTTACATGAACATTAGATGTGGTTGCTTCCTCATCATACGGCTCAATCTTGATATGCACAGGATTAATTTCCACCTGAAGGAACTCTGAAATATACCCAATAAGTAAAAAAATAAATAAAATATAAATAAATAAAAAAATAAAACAAAATTATCTATTTATATTAATTATTAATGTTTTTTGTTTGCTTTTGAGGCTGCTAACACATAAATTTGTTATTAATATAACAATAATTCAAATTTATTAATAATATAAATAAAATTATTATCTGTAATAGATTATCTAAACTTTAGAATCGTTTTTATTAAATGTCTGACTTGTGGATTAACATGGTATTGCAATATGCAAGGCCAATAGGCCTCCATCTATTTAATGACTAGCTTTTGCCCGCGACTTCGTACGCAGACAGGACGATTTTGACGAAGTTTTCTGTCGGCATTCAAGGGGATG
>JAOTAV010092603.1:0-11338 GCA_026546445.1 Cyclargus thomasi | reverse complement strand
GGCGGGATTCGAACCCGCGACCCCCGGCTTAAGCTACCAACGCGCTTACCAACTGAGCCACAGAGGTCGTCAAAATTTCTCTCACGAAATCATAAAATCGAAATTAGAGGTCATAATTATTATAAAATATACATATAGAAGATGATTCTCATCGAGTACTTTCGGCGTGATTAACCGACAAACATCGAAAGTTTTTACATTTATAATGTTAATAATAATCCAAAAAAAAGTGGAAATTTACACATTTTACTTTTACAAGCAGGTTATCTAAAAAAACGCCTATACCGTATACGGATTCAATAAAACATAAACATTTCTTTGTAACAGCATTACAATGAAACATATTTATGTAACAAATGTTTGAAGCCGAATGACATAACAAAAAAAAGAATAACAAGAAAAAAATTAATAGTGGTAACCCTGCAACTGTGTTCTTCTCTTAAAAATGTATTCAGATTTCGGTCGTTCCGATAGCGATCTGATGTGTATTCAGTGGGGATAAAGAACTGGAAAAAGACTGGAAAAACTTTTGATTTTTGCAGACAGTACAGGACAAGCCATTAGGTAAGGTTTTTATAATAGATAGAACTTTTATCCCGATTGACGTTTAAAATTGCAAGCAAAAGTGAAAAATGTAACAATCACTCATGGAATAAGGGCTTGTTTTAGCGCTTACTGATAAGTGCCTTGTTTTACTGCTAACTGAATAGTCGGATAGTCTATCCACAACTATTTTTGACAGATGTTGTATGGAGAATCTGTCAAGAAAGTTGTGGATGAGAAACTTTATCAGTAAGCGGTGAAACAGGCCCTTATAATCGAGTTGGTGGCTATTATAATATTAGCTAGCTTCGACGCGTGGTTTCTCTTTCATTAATAAATTTTTAATTTAGTACTCATTCTCATAATGTTTCATATTTGTTTATCAAATCGTTCTTAGCGAATCCCTTCGTGAGGACTTTTAACTTTCCACTTGACAGATTGACTGATACCATATGGATTATGCCCTTATTAAAATATTTTATGATTACTCCTCGGCTCCTATTGGTCGTAGCGTGATGTTATATAGCCTATAATCTTCCTCGATAAATAAACTAACCTACGCCAAAAAAATTCATTTCCTGAGATTAGCGCGTTCGAACAAACTCTTTAGCTTCATATTATCAGTATATATTGATTATTTATATTGATTGTCAATTAATTTCCAAAAGACGTTCAATCAGGATCAAAAGGCTATTTAATATTAATTTCTATATTTAACTGGCAACATTTATTTTGTTAATATTTTATGGAGGACGTTTGTTAATTACCGAAGGTCTGGGACCGGAGGGCGGAAACGCAACAACCCTTTTACTCTCGAGCAAGTCATAACATTTAATGGAAACGTGCCCTTTACAAGTCACAAAACGGTAAATACAAGATTTATGACGCTATAACTCAAGTTTCGCTCAGTTCTCTGAAGTCAATCAATAGTTTGGTCACAGAAAATGGAGAATTTCGGACATTCGATTGCCGCTACTCGCCTCTACAAGATATCTACCTACTAGAGACGAGAAATTCCTTTATCGCGTGGGAACCGATTTTCCGGGACAAAAGGAATCCTATGTCCTTTTTCCGGGACACAATGAATGTACATACCAAGTTTCAGCAGAATCGGTTCAGCGGTTTGGACGTAAAGACGTAATAGACATGAGAATAGGGAAAGGGGATTAGGAAAGTTGGGCCACCGGTAAAATCACACAGCACAACGCCGTTTCACGCCAGGATTCTGTGAGGTCGTAGTATCACTCCGGTCGGCCCATTCGTACCGAAGCATGGCTCTCCCACGACAACGAGCAACCGTATTATGTACTTGAGATCGGAGAATGTCCTATTGGTACACGCCTCCACCGGGGCTCGAACCTGCCACCCTCTCGAGTACGAACCAAAGGTCTTACCCACTAGGCCACGGTTTTACAATATTTCTATTTTATATAATCTTCGTACAGCAAGTTGGATATAACCTGACTAAGTTGTGGAGGCAGCCAACCGTGAAGGCAGCGGAATAAAATCCACACGGAGCCTGTCCCGCCAGCTGTTACAGCATAATAGCTCGAATTTTAAACGTTAAATTTCGCTTAGCGCTTACTCCGCTCAGGGCATTTACTAAATTGAGTCCAGTGGAAGCGAATGCGTAGTATTTTAAAGTATTTAACATGTTACAAGTTAGATTATAACGATATTATTAGATTTAGTTACTTTTCCCGTCGTTCCTTATCTAAAATATCACAATATCTTTCATCTCTTAGATAACATTGGATATGCGACTTCGTGACGTCAACCACGAGCAGCACGTTTTAAAAATTGTTCCAGAACATAATATTTTAAGAACACGAAGAAAATACGAACAGCCGTCGAAGACGAAGAACTTTGTTGTATGGAAATTCGACCGCGTCTGCAATTTTTAAGGTTTTTAACTACAAGGAATCCGTAGAATGTCGAATTGTTCGTTTGTTCATCAGTTTATCACCTCATAAGTTTTGCTATTATTATTCTATATCGCGTTGTTTCTATAAAAAATAAGCAAACTACTTTTTTTTATGAAATTACAAGCAACGGTTACCCGATAGAAAGCAACTGCCGTCGCCCATGGACACTTGTCAAGCGCCTCGGAGACTATCAAACGGTTTGACTCAAACCCGTCAATTTCGGTTCGACTCAAACCAATTTGATCGTTCACCACCGAACAAACCAACTGCGTGTTTGAAGCTTGTTCGATGTAATTTCATATTTTTTTGTTTTTAACGCGCCGTTCGATCATGTTCCGACTTGTGTGATCTAACTTGGCTAGGTCTTGTATGTAGATTCAGACCTAAAAAAGTAAATCTACATAAACGAAGCACTCCTTTTTTAATACAATGCATGTCCGCGTGAAACGTGAACCGCGTATAAAATGGTATCTAAATTTGCACCATTCTTTCGACCAAACTCTTTTTCATATTTAAAGAAACACACTTTTCTTGCACTTTTTATACTATATTTTCTTAGATTTTACAAATTTATAATAAATACACGTCCGGTTTCCACAAAGTCAATTATTTTTCGTTTGCCTTTCGTTAACATCGTTATCGTCTTCTCATGCCAGGACATTAAACTTAAAAACATGAGAAAGTTTCGAGGGCATCTTATCTACAACATAAAACCTCTCTGCGAATGTCGTTATATAACCCGTCCAAACCGACATCAAACGGTTGCATAAAACACGTCAAGTTTGAGTCAATTTTGTATGATCGTCTCCGGACGCTTAACATTAGAAGCGTTGCAAGTTTGAATCCGGTGTTTCTAATGAAGGAATAGGCTACGGGAATAGGCTACGGGAATAAGAATAGGCAATAAAGTAGCATCATTCAATTAAAACAGAGTTTATTACTTATTACATTTTGCTCCCATATTCAGGTATTTTACAGTACTCATTGAGCGTTGTATAAAAGCGCTTAAAGTTTAATTTGAGGTAAGCAGTTACGTAAGTTGCAGTAGTGGCATCATTTGCCTGGGTGAAGTCAAAATATACAACGAACCAGTAGGTCGACTACAAAAACTGAACCTGCGCGGCGAGGCGTTAGTACCGCATGAAAAATTTTTAAGCGTCAATGGCCTAAGAGGTAACATTTGTTTCGATCTCGAGAGGGTGGTAGGTAGAAGTTCATTGCCATGGGAGAATCGTGCTTCGGCACGAACGGGCCGGCTCGACCGGAGAAAAACCAGAGTTACAGAAAACTAGCGTGAAACTTTTTAAAAATGGCTTAAACAAAGTTTCTTAGATCACATTTTTCACTGTCTTTAAAATATTTATCACAATTTTAACAATCAGTCTTTAATGCTCAATTCGATATCAATTAAACACAAACAATAAATCAATTAAAAAAACAAAATAAATAATACCGTATATAAAACAAAATAAACGCAATTCAAAATATTTTTTAAGTAAAAAAGTACTTAAAAAAGTTTTAACTGTCAAAAAAAAAATTTAAACTCTTATTAACGATTTTTTACAACGAAAAGAATCAATTTAAAACCTTTGCAAGTTGTTCAACTGGTTGGTCCTGTGTATTGTGTAGCAGCATTGTTTCATTACACGTTCAAGCGCGCGCCGTATCTAGGACGAATATCCTTCTACTGTACAGTCTGTTCCACATTCAAAATTGTGCTGATTATACTAGCAGGGAGGCGCAACTTTTGAAGGGCTCGCGCGATATATAAATATTTCTCAGTAAATTTCAGGAGGAATTCATAGGAATAGAAATAATCCGATCAAACATAAGTCAGCTCAATCAAATTTCAGCAAAATCCGTTCAGAAGTTTCAGCGAAAATTAATTCTAGACATTTCATATGGATATACAGTTTGCACAGTCCGTTTTATTTATCTTTACAGTTGTACATCTCAGTTTATAGATGGCGATAATGTTTTAATATTATTACTTTAATTATAAATAATACTTAAACACACCTACAAATTTATTATATTACGAGCTGACCCGGCGAACTTCGTACCGCCTAACAGTCAATGATCTTCTTGCACTTCGAAGATTATTCGTCTGTTCATCTGTACGATAAGCTCGACGATTTCTCGTTTCTGCACTCGCACATTTTTTTTTTTGTAAGATTTTATGGCCTGGTAACGAGACCTTTAAGCCAACTCGCACGATACTTTCAAAATATAGACAATAGCTGGTCAAGCAAAATCGTAGACACTTATAAAAACACATTTGTTAACCTATAGAAAAAATCTTAGGTATTATTTTTGGAAATAAATACTTAAAAATTACATAATAAATAAATTATTTACACAAATTAATGTCTATAACAAACAAATATAACAGTTGATGAACTTTCCAGACATTTTACACTAAAATAAATTTCTGAACGCACACATGAATAGTTACAGTATTTGACAGGATTTGATTGGCAAAATTATTAAGTATTTATTATACATATTGGTTTCCATTGTTTTTAAGATGTATAACATTACGCAGCACGCTACGACCAATAGGACGCGAGCCCAGCAGTAATCAAAAAATGTTTTAAAAACGGAATACTTTATAAAGTTTCACGCGCACTTAATCGCGGGCAACAGCTAGTATTAGTATAATTTCTATTCCGAACAAATGCTCCTGATCGATTTCACATATACGCGTACAGAGCTGGTTAAAGCGTACTCGATTCTTTTTTTCATATTCTAGTATTTTTTTTATGTTATTACGAAAATTTAATAGCAAAATCAGAAACAGGAAAACGAAACGATTTAATAAAACAACAAATTTTCCGCTATTTACATCAAAATGATCGACTGATCTGTTGTGAGCAACGCGATATATTATTATCAGGGGAGGTTTTATTGAAAACTGTTTTTAGGTCACTGTGCCCCGACAGTAAATACAAATTGATGTATTATTTTGAATGAACAAAATAGTTTAAAAAACGTCATTTTCAGGTGCGAAAAAGTTTTAGGTTGTTAAGTTTCTATTTAACTGATGAATATGGATGTCAAAACATAAGCAACATTGAACCCAAATCACTATTTTTAAGACAAAATTAAACTGAGTTACTGCCAGAAGAAAAACTTACTAAGGCAGCCCCTAGACCTACAATATTATTGAACAATACATTTTATTGTTCAATATGATTGAAAGACGCTTTGAATTCAAACGAGCAATTAAATTGCCAAATACTACATTTCAGGTATTGATTATAATTTCCCCTAATTTGCTCTTACTAGGACCGCGCTACAATGTATTTACACCTTCCACCTGTGGTCGAAATTTGACCATAAATATTACAAACCATCGTTCAGAGGAGCTATAAGAGATATAATTTATTCTCAATCCAATCACAAACTTCAATTTGACATAAAAGTCTCGTTATCAGGCCCTTAAAATTTAATAAAAAAAATTACAGTCTTCAACTTTAAACAAAAGAGCATTTCATGTATGATTGTCGTGTCATGTCAAAATATTGAGTATGATATTTTAAAATAATATTGGTATTTCACGCTCCTCCTTCATATCAGCTACTACTGGGAGAAATTTCATGCTTTTATATCTACGCGTCTTTCGTAAAAAGGGAGACAAAGTTTTTCGCTTGCGTATTAATATATACATATAGTTAGTGTGGTTAGTGCTTTTAACAAAGAACACTAAATACATCACGTCCTATCTGCCGTCTGAATCCTATCTCTCCATGTACGGCTGCTGGCGAAGATTCTTATTAGAAAAAAACAGACCCTTTGTGTGGTGTTACTGTGTTAATTTTTATATTGCAATTGTCTTTTTCCTAAGATATTGAATAAAAAAATACTCACGTGTACAATGTCGTGGCTCGTCTGACGCGTCGCCGCAGTCGTTGCTGCCGTCACAGAATCTGTTGATGGGCACGCACTTCTTGTTGGTGCACTGGTACTCCGATATCCGGCATCTCGTGTCGTTCCCGTGTAGCACCGGCAGCGGTTCCGGCACGGGTACGTCGTACAGGCGAGGCGGCTCGCTGACCACGTCGCATCCCGTGAGCTGCAGCGCCGCTATCACGAACACGATGATTTTCATGATCGCGAAATCTGCAACGAGGATAAGATTATATTAACAAAAGCCTTGATGGGAATTCAGAGGCTTAAACTGAAAAAAAATATTTAGACAACCCTAGAAAGTTATATGCTACCCCTAATATTTATTGTGACTACCACCAGAAGTAATCTGATCTGACCATCAGTAGATCTAAACTAATATTATAATTAGGCAAAAATGTATGTTATTGTCCTTCCTACAGATCCAGACGAAGTTATCAATCGACTTAATTTTTGATATAGGCTTACTTGAGAGGCTGGAGACATTGGTCTTGGAACAACAACAAATCACGGGCAAAAGCTTGTGTTTAATAAGGCGAAAACATATCGTACAGTGTGAGTTCCGATTCACCCTACTGTAAGACACGTATACTGTTACCTAACTATATCCATCACAATTTGCCGCGCGCTAAAACAAAAAACTTATTCTGTGAAATCGCAGCGAGCACAAAGCGATATCACATCACATTAAGCTCGTCACAAACGCGAGAGTATCCGCGCCATATTCTCGCGGCACTATGAGCGACAGACAGACGGTAATGGATTGCGTCTAAACGGTCCGATTCAATTTATATCTCCGGTCGCGGTTGTTTATGCATGAAATGTTCCGCAATTTGCATGTTCCAGCATCACCTGGCCTGGTTCCATCTGACAGATCTGTAAACCTTAAGATCTACCGCCCCATAAAATGTCCTTAAGATATTTCGACATTGAAAATTGAATAAGATGTTATATTATTTTTATATTCGTCTTTACGATCTAACGAATAACGTGCTCCATAGACGATCATGCATCATGACATGCATTATCTAAGAGTATATACGGAGGAAGTATGCTATCTCCGACCTTTAATTACGATGTTACTATTTACAAGAGTCAGCACCCAATACCACCTAATACAGTAGGTAATTGGTAATTATATCGTGTGAGCCGGACTATATAGTCTTATAGTATATACTCTGACGTTATCAGAGTATATACTCTGACGTAATGAATGTCGTGCTGCATGATCGTTTAGGGACCGCATAACGTTTCTAAGAGTTTCTTTTTAGGACAACAAAAAACAGTTATAACTCTCTAAGTCTTAGACCAATTTTTTGCCGAACGATCCCTGGATTCTGGTTAAGGGTTAAGAAACCGTTTACGATGGAAACACGTAGACAAATCCGGGGAAGGTGAAGCACGACCGTTAATATCCGGGTCCCGGGCATCATTCGTCTGGATTACGGCGATGTTTGCGAATCCAATTTCTTTGTAGGCTTTGGATAAATGTTAGGTTTTATTTTGTAATTTATAAAGTAATGTTTTGCAAACACGAAGTTATTGAAGTTTGGACACTACAGGCTGATCATTTTAAAGTATAAGTAAGAACATAATAATATTCTCGTTGTAGATGATCAACCTAGACCTGAAAAGATCCACAGGATTGTGATAGTGAGAGTTACGTCTTGGCTAACCCTCCCGTTTATATAGTTGTAACTTAAAGCGTAATTAAAATAACAGAATACATTATGGAAAGTTTGATTCCGAAAAAGTACAGCTTTTATGCAATTTTATTTACATGAACAAAATCAAAAACTAAATACAGCAAACCGTCCAAGTACCGCGACTACCGTCATATAATAAGGGCACTAAACAACCCCGCTTAAGATGACAAATACAAAGGGAGCTCATTCACGAAAAAGCGGTTTGCTCGCAACGTTTGTCATACAAGTGTGAAATATGAACTGCTATACATCAGCCACCTTACCATGAGTTTGAATAATAATTGTGGATACTCGATAGCAACTACGTAAAAATGTATAATGGCAATTTCACAGCGCCGCTAGCGGTCACTTGAGGAACTAAAATGGCAATTTCACAGCGCCGCTAGCGGTCACTTGAGGAACTAAAATTTACGATGTCGCTTTCAAACGGTTACGAAGTCGGTTCAAACCCATGGTAGAGCGACATGCACGTTTGCTCAACAGCCGCCATCTTGATTTACTGTTCCACATTCAAATGTATTTGAATAGCATCTGTTTTAGTTCAGCATTTGAATAATTGATTCCCTCTTTAGTTAAAGTTCTACACAAAGTAAATGGGCGCTTGCGGGAGACAATTTCTAATATGCAGGAGCATATTTAGTGGAAATTGTCACTTTGTTTCGCCATTACTTATATAATTTTGAGGGTATTTAGTTTTGAGTTCAATGTGTCTTTATTGATATCCTTTATGCGATGTGTATATATGTGGTATGTGTGTATATTTGTTGACTCGTTTCACTGAATTTGGAAAACCGGTTTAGATATTAACCCCCTTATTCATAAAAATATTTAAACAATGTTTAACTTATCAAATGTGACGTTTTTAATATTCCAGAAAAGGACAGCGAATCTTGATTAGCTAAACACTGTTTAAATATTTTTATGAATAAGGGGTAATCCTCATATAAAATACAGTGTAGTATAGTGTACGAGTATTTTGAAATACAGAGAAAGACTTAAACACATAACATAGCGTTTATGCGAAAGCCATAACAATGACTTTATTATACGAGTATCCCTTGCGAGTTTCTTATGCTGGTTCTTCTCGTGAACTAGTCGTGACGAACCGGTGGTAAGTCAAAGTTTTAAAAACGTTCGGTTCAAATTTAGTCGAAAATAAATGATTTTAACTTTATTTATTACGCCAAATAGTACGTTTCCTGCGCAATGAACGAGCATCGTCGCAGCGGGATTTTGGGAGGCTAGATAATATATTTACAAAAAAAAAAAAACCAGACTGATTTCCGATTGAGATTTTATATTCATTAATAAAAAAATATATCTCTGAAGCAGACATTTTAAAGGCAACTGTAAATAATAGAGGCCCTAATAATATGCAATAAATAATGCAGGGGGTTTATCTCTTCGCCGCAGACCTCTGGGTCTGGGGTTGGAGGGTCCTGCGGCTGTTATTAACAATTTATCAGAGACATCACGTTCAATTGTGATTATTTCAAACATTTAACTTAACGTGAAATTCCTTTTTTAGTATGTTTTTTACAGTCTGGCGACACATCTGCAACTCTTCTGATGTTGCGAGTGTGTGGACGACGGTTGTTGCTTTCTATCATATTTTATAAAAAGGCAAGACCTAAAAAGTTTCCCAAATTCGTTTATAGCGCGGAAACCGTAGGTATATTTGAGATACAAACTTACTTCCATATTATTATATTTCTTTTACCGGGATGTTTTCGTATCTTTTTTCGTTCATATTAATACTTAAGATAATCTATATAGCGAAAATCTTTATAACCCTTTTTACGACAGACGCGTAGATGTAAAAGCATGAAATTTCTCCCAGTTACAGTTGATATGAAGGAGGAGCGCGTTATACCAATATTATTTTAAAATATGCTTAAATCTTGACTATTTTTAATAAATAAAACGCTACGTACACTACAGCATGTACACGACAATATTTTGACATGACACGATAATCATACACGAAATACTCTTTTGTGTATGATTGAAGACTGTGATTTTTTTTATAAAATTTAATGGCCTGGAGACGAGACATTTATTCCAAAGTCTGTGATTAAATTGAGAAATATTTGATCGAATTTCGACCACAGGGTGACCTCTAGTATTATCAAACAACTAATTGAATTTACAATTAAATCATAAACTAACCTAACGACAATGTCAAAGTTCGTCTCCAAAACAATATCGGAATGTAATATTGTTATTCGATTTCATTATTCAAATGTTGTAAACTATGTCACAATAGTGTGCGTTGTTTTAATTCCGATGTCGGCAAATTCTGCCCAGTCGGGGATTCCTAGCGTAGCGCCCAATTGTTTCTTGTTAATATTCTCTACTGAAGAATAGTTTGCCATTCATCAATTTCTCGTTTGAGCTCGGTACACGTTTTCAATTTTGAGTTAATTGCCTTGACTTTAAATTATTTTCAGTACGCTTTAAATGTTTAAGAATAATAAATGTTTTAAATAATTGTTACTTTCACGAGAGAGATAATATAAAGATAATAATAAAATTATTGTTATCTGGTAAGATAAAAGTTACTGTCGCGTAAAAATTATTACTTTTATAAAAATACACTAGCTCTAGCTGGCGTTAAGAAGTACGAGTATATACCCCAAGGGGTGGAATTTATTAAAATCTTTTGTTATTATGCATAACGTCAACATGCATAATTTTAATGCGACCGATCCGTACAACTATGCGATGATCACTTTACGCGAGTCAGTCAGATCGTTAAACGAGTGTGCAAACTATGGTACGCCGCAGATTGCCAGTTCTCAGTATGGAGACGGATGCGCGAACCGCACACCGTTGACGGAGCGTGCACGGGCCTCAGCGGGGCGGTATTTTGCGCGGCTCGGCAAGATTCAACAGTGAGACCAAATTAGATTTCTACTTTTTGGAATTAATGAATAACAGTTTACTAGGTAGTACAAAATCTTTTAGTAGATTATGGTAGGAAATTAACCTTACAACGATATAATAAAAAATTTTAAAAACATAATGAAGACTGTCGATATATAAACATATAATTTTATTTTAGTTTTAGCCACGTAGAATGCATTGATGTATACGAAAATGTTGGATAGAAGTTAAAACACGGTTTTGTAGATTTTAGTAGTCAACAGTGGGCCAGAGTGCATTTTGCGCTGTGCTGAGTACCGGCCCCCCCCGCCCCCCCCCGCAAAATAACCTAACTTTAAATAAAATAAATTTTGGCGTAAAATTAAATCT
>JAOTAV010092592.1:0-11339 GCA_026546445.1 Cyclargus thomasi | reverse complement strand
TGGAACAAGAAAATTGATTTCCCGCCTTTACTTGACACTGGCCATGGTTGTAGCCAAGCGCCATATAAATAAATAATAATAATAAAAGATGAAGTAGATCAACGGTATGTCAACGTTTGTTTTGTTTTTGTTTCGAGATTAATGTTGAATTTCTTATTACATTTTATTCATACTAATAAAACGGTTTGGAATTGTAAAATAATTTAGGAATTGTAATCCTTGTGTATTTTTTGTTTAATATTTATTTAGTTCTGCGTATATAGCAAATCCTGTGACTGGCAAGATCACAAATGGTTAACATTGGTACACAAATGGCTTTCAAAAGTTTTCATAATGGAAAATATTTTATATCCTTTAAACGTGGTTTCGAAGAGACCAGAAGAGATATTTCTATTACTATTGACAAGATACAAGACAAGGATTCTTTGGTAAGAATTAATTTTTCATTTAACGTCACATACGTGCGATGCGAATCCTGCGATCTACTTTATTAATAGAACTTTAATTTCTAAATTTCAGCGAATAAGTTTATCAGACGAAGATGATCCAGCTTTTTTGTGCAGAATCGTTTTAACAAGATGTGATTATGAGGATCTAAAAAAGCAACAAGGCCTTCTGATAGATTTCGAAAATTTTCCCTCCCAAATGGTGAAACTTTTACAACAGTGTTCTTCAAATAATATGTGTGTATTTGTGTTGAATTGTGGCTTGCTTAACCAAGACGTGATAAAAAATATACTACCTCATATGAACTGTGTTTTATAAACTACTTATTGCAGGTTTCTGATAGTACACCATGTGTCACCGATACAATATAATTTTGAGATAGTAGAACACAATGAATTCAGAAGGCTTGTACATTTGTCTTTGAAGACTGGACCAGCTAATGATGATGAAATAAAGCAGCACATGTATGAGACCATCACACAATTAAAGGTTACATTGCTGTTATAATTTTGTTTTCTGTATAAGCTGTACTTTGCATGTTTGAGATTTTTGAATTTGTCAAAAATAATGCATCAACCATAACAGACTATAGTACTGAAAGCAGTTAGATCATAGACAATTTAATTTTTGAGTTATATCAGTTTATTAAAAAACAAATTGAATTTTATTTTTAGGAGATATCTCCTAGTATATACTACAGTTTTTAATAACTTACAATTTACCCTTACAGAATTCATTGTCTTCTCTGAAAAGTGCTTTATCAAATAATGAAATGCTATGGAAAGACAAGTGTTTGAAAATAGAAGCCAAAGTGCATGATCTAACTCACACAGTATCTATCATGGAGGAAGAAAAGGCTAGACATCAAAAAGAGTTTCAAGAAGCGTTAAAACTTGAGAGAGATAGGCTCAAAGATGTAAGTACTTTGATGATTTTTTTAATACAAAATATATAAGGGACCATTCATTAGGTATGTTACACCTAAAAGGGAGGGGGGTATAGGGAGTAGACAAATTTGACACGGTGTGACAGGGGAAAGAGCCTGTTAGTATTTGTAAATTTAATCTCGAAATTTGAAACATTGGGGTGGTTTCAATATTTATATGTAAAATTGCAATTTTTTGACATATGACTGACTAAAAATCATGAAATTTGTGTGACATACTTTATGGATGGTCCCTAATGTTGTTGGTGGAGATTTGTGTTAAAACTTTAATATTAATACTAGGTGACATGTGTAATGATACTAATGGGTTGTATAGGCATACAGTCAATATCATACAGTCAACCTTCTTGTGTGCATGTGTTTGTCACTTAAGTTGCCTAAAACAACTAGACCAATTTGTAAATTTTTTTTGAGTTCAAATAGATTTGAGAATGACTTAGAACCACAATAGATTTGAGAATGACTTAGAACCACAAATGAGTTCGGCAGGACATTGTCTGTCAGGTCCACTAGTTTATTACAAAACTTATGACATACAAAATAGAAATACCTGTTATATTCAAGCCGGATGCATCCTGATTGCTAGATTGCCGCACAGTGGGTACCATGTGATGGGCAGCCCCGCCGCGGCCAGCCTCAAAGAGATGGCGTGATGATCTTGACAATCTTTGTGGGAGGTCTTCGTCCAGCAGCAAAGGCTCTTAAAAAAAGAGGCTATATATGAGTGAAACATTAGGAAATTTTATTAAATTTTGTTTCCTTTTTAGGAAAGATTGCAATGGCAAAGAAGTTCAGAAATGAATACAAACAATCTACTTGCTTGCTCCCAAGAAAATTTAAATAAAAAAGATAAGCAAATTAGTGAGCTGAATTTACAAAATCAACAGTTCCACGAGAGAAATAAACTTTTAGAAAATCAGTTAAGGTTTGTCATTTGTCTTGTATAGTTTATACAGATTATTCGCCAGACAGATGTTTTTGTTTTTCAGATTGCTGAGTGACTGACCTTTGTGAACTTTAAGTCAGTAACTGACGGGCTGTTTATAAGGGCAGAAGCTTTTATCAGCCAAGATCAACTTCGGGTCGCTGTTAGGAAGTTTATTCAGTAATTATTATGATATAAAATATTTTAAAAATCTGCTGTGGTCCATCCAGTATTGTTCTTGATACGGCAATTGCCGTTCATACGGTATTCAGGTATCATAAGCACTTTAAATGCGGTATATATGGCAGCTCTTTCATTACCGTATCAAAATATATGGCAATTGATTAAAATAAAAAAATTAAATTGATATGTCAAACATTTCAACACACCATTTTGTATACCATAGAATATAACGTAGAGACGTCAACAACCTTATTTTTTAGACACTTATGTCTAAAATCATGTTCTATTTTATTTATTGAGAGCTGGATACGAAACCTTTCCTCTTTTTGCATGAGGAACAGTGTTGTCGTTTTAGCCAAAGGTTTGAGCGGCTAATCTAGCGGATTCTTAACGTATTTAACGACATTTGTTTCGATCTGGCCTAAAAAAATTAAGAGCGTCCGTAGCCTAGTGGGTAAGACCTTTGGTTTGCACTCGAGAGGGTGCAGCTTCAAACCCCGGTGGAGGCGTGTGCCAATGAGACATTTTCCAATTTCAAGTACATAATACGGATGCTCATCGCCGTGGGAGAGTCATGCTTTAGCACGAATGGGCCGGTCCGACCGAAGTGATACCACGGCCTCACAGGAAACTGCTGTGAAACGGCGTTGTGCCGTATTTCGTTAAGTCAGTCAGTGAGTTAACTGGGTTCAGGTAACCCGTCTGCTCGCTTACCCCCAAAAAATATCATAAAAAATCTTATCTTATATTGATTTACTTTTCGTATAAATTGAACTAAGCGTTAACTTGCGTGTAGTTTTTTGAGGATTCCCTAATGAATTTTCGTAGATATGGCATTTTTATAATTTTCACCCAAAAATCCGGTAATTTTAGAGTTAGAATACGGCAACCCTGAATTTGTCAGGAATAACACTGGGTCCGATTGACATAGCTCTATTAAAAATTTTAGGTGCTTATACATACTATTAAGTATTTAGTAATATACATAACAAGCTTTTGCATGCAGCTTTGTTCGCGTGGACTATTAAATTTGCATACAAATACTAATATTTTTGTAAGCCTCCCTGGGAAACATGATGTTGTTTCCAAGACCAAATATTTGTTGGCTCCCTATTTACGAAGTTAAATGTTATATTTGCAGTGAAAAATTGCACCGTTGTAATATATTAGAAAATGAAGTACAAACAGCGCATATGGAAGTGGCAACACTGAAGGCAAAAAATGCTATTTTGGAAAAAGAGATCAGCGACAGAGACAGAAATATTGCTGACTTAAGTTCTAAGTGCACTTATATTGATAAGGTTAGCAATTTAAAAATTGTTAGATACAGTCATTTAGTAGATGATTGTAAATTGTAATCATGAAAATAACATGATTTTAATGTAAATTGTTTTCAATTTTTCAGACTATAAAGAATAATAATACTACAATAAAGGAGTTAAATGAAACAATTCAGACCTTGAAAATGGAAAAGGTATTTTAACCTCTCTTTTTGTTTATATTTGTTACATTCAAATTTCCCGTAAGTTCTTCTGGTTCTGAGAAAAAATAAAATGAATAATTTTATAAGTGTGTATGTGATCACAACCTCCTAGCCCTCCCACCGAAATTAGCACAGTTTCGCAACTTTAGCATACTTTTGTATAAAAATTCCTTTGCTAAATATAACATTCAGATTCTGGCGGCAAACGATTGTAGCAAAATCCAAATAAAATGCCACTTTATGATCTGGGTTTCATTTTTTACCGAAATAGGTCTAGTAACTGAGTAGTTTAGAGCAAAATAAAACCGATAACTTTGTTCATAAAGCATTTTAATTGACTCAATGTTGATCGAGGAAAGCCTCAAAAGATCGGAAAGCTACATTTAAAATATTTTCAGGGAACCTTAGAAAGACGTTTGGCTATAAGTGAGTCTTTAGCAAACAAAAACAATGAAGCTGCTCATACAACAACAGAACAACTTATAAAAGCTAATCAAATAATATCCAAACAGAATAATGATCTTATTGAAATTAAAGAGAAGGTATGTATTTTCAATACCTATTAAAAGTACATTGTTACTACATAATAATATGTATTTTTATTTACATATTTATTTATATTATAATTATAAATTTTATTTTTTGCAGTTATTATGTAGAACTGAAATAGCCTTAGAGCAAGAGAAGGTCATTGAACAGAATACTAAAGAAATATTTGATCTAAAATCGGAAATTGGGATGTCAAGGAAAAATATGGAAGAATTAAAAAAAGAAATACAAAGTCTAAAAGAAAAATGCGAACACAGTGAAAAAGTATTAAAAGATAGGGACGAGACTATTAAAAATAATAATATGGGTGAGTAACAACTCCATTTTTATTGCTTCTCGCCAATTTCACAGGTCTGTCGGCCTGTCAAATTAGTGAAAATGATAACCATGAATTAAATTTCATTCTTAGTATAATTCGACTGACTTCTGAAATAATATGTTAACTTTTAAGTAGATAGTGATGACTTTACTTACACTTAACTTTATTTGACAGATTTTATATGGAGAATCTGTCAAAAAAGTTCTGGATAGCCTAACATAAACTTTAACAGTAAGAGGTGGCCCTTAGAGTATAATACTGTAATTTACCTTTCAAGTTATTCAATGGCTTCACAAGAAAATAGAGGAGACTGGTTTTGCTGACACTGACGGTAGATTGAGAGGCATCAATTCAGCCTCTAGTTCAACGCCGTATCTGACGAAAAACAACCATCAACCCATTGACGAGATTACTGAGGAGTCTGTTGATTTCTACGAGCCATCGAAGTCGTAAGTTGTAGTATTCAGAATTTACCATTTTTGTAAAAACTTTTTATGACGTATATACTATTGACTAGTTGACTATTGGCGTGTTGAAATTTTGTATATCACAGGAACCGTACATTTTCCCATGATAAAAAATATCTTATGTGTTGACTAGACTTTAGCTATTAAAAAATATATTTATTTGAATCCTGTAAAATTACTGAACGCAGTAGTTACGGAGATTAGCGAATACAAACATACAACTTTTTTTTGTCCAATAGGGGCTGTCCATTAATCACGTAATGTTTTCACTCCCCAAATAGCAAACTACCATTACGTACAGAAGCTTGTAAGAGCTGTGGTTTCATAAACAATTTATTTTTTATTTTATTTTATTTTACACTTTTTGCACAGTGTACAATGGCGGACTTAATGCCATGGGGCATTCTCTACCAGTCAACCATAGGGTGGTATCAGAGACAAACTAATCATTACAGGTGCTTATTGTGGAGAGAAAATAAAACAAATTTTAAAAAGCTTACATAAACATATTTATAGAAAAAAAAATCAAATATATATATATAAATATAATAATACATAAGATCTAATTTTACATAATACATTTACATTCTAATAATAGGATTAAGTAAATAAAATACAATTTATAATTAAAAAAAAAAAAAAAAAACTTAAACATAATAATTTATATACATACCTATTATAAACAATAATTGATACAATATTATAAATAAACTACGATTCTGCAAATTTTTCCAAATATAGGAGTCGGACTCTACGCTTAAATGTATCTCTGGTTGGGCATAATCTGATCTCCGAAGGCAGAGCGTTCCAAAGTAAAATAGCCTGGATGTGGAAGGAAGAATGGACTAGACTGGAACTATTCAGCGGAGTCGTGCGTTATTTGAAATTATCCCGTTTTTACGACATTTGTTATTACTGCTCGGCTTCTATTAGTCGTAGCGAGATGTTATATAGCTTTTCTCGATAAATTGACTAACCAACACATAAAAAATCAATTCCAGAGATTAGCGCGTTCAAACAAACAAACTCTTCAGCTTTATTTTATTAGTATAGATCTATTTTTATTATTTTATCTATGGTTACTATTATCTAGACTAGTGAGCTCTTTATGAGGAACACATACAGACCCTTATTTATTATCACTCACTTTGGTTACACCCTGTATGTTTTTCGACGACAAAATGGCTGCTGCGGGTTCGTTATTTGTTCGTCATTAATATTAAAGTTAAACAAATATTGCCGTCCAAGCAGGCGTTACGAGGACCTTTTAATTGCTCGATAAAATTATATTAAATATTAAAATTTTACTCCCGACCGCGAGCTATAAGTGATATTTTAAATGATAACATTAATCTTAAATTTTTATTCATAATTGTATATGTGCTTTATTAAATTTTAATTATTTATTGTACGTTTTGAGTTGGCGTTATTGAACTCCGGTACCGGGTAAGTGGACATTCCGATCCTCGCTGCCAGCCGTCGTGACACAATAATTGAAATAAAATACTACTTTATGATATAAGTAATAGGTTTCATTTTCTGATAACATTGGTCTAGCTGGCCATGATGCTGCTGGTTTGTGGTTGCGTAGAGGAAAATGAAACCTATAGCTTATATCCTAAGTGGCGTTTTATTTGAATTAATGTGTGTTGCGGCCGCTTGCAACGAGGATCGGAATTATTCTTTTACGGCGGACAGTTTCCTAGTTCAAATTCCGTAAGAATAAAAACAAATGGATATTATTGTAAAGTATGAAATAATGACAACCTCTGTGGCTCAGTTTGAAAGCGCGTTTGTTGGCTTGAGCCGAGGATCGTGAGTTTGAATCCTGTCGACAGAGCAAAAGTTTTTCAATGTTCCTGGGTCTTGAATGTGTATGAAATATGTGTATCATATAATAAAAATCTTAAATATGTGTAAAGTATAAAACATATTTTCGTTGTCTGGTACCTGTAACACAAGTCCTTCGGGTACTTAGCACGGACGCTAGACTGTCGTGGTTTTACACCACGCGTTCATACAAATTATCATAATTACTTATTAATTGTAAACTACTAAATACTGCTGCGAATTGTACGTTTTCAATGTTCAATTTACTGCAATATCTCAAAATGAAAAAGTATATATTCCTGGTTGTGTTTTAAATACCTACCCCCTCATTCATAAAAATATTTAAACAGTGTTTAGCTAATCAAGATTCGCTGTCCTTTTCTCGAATATTGAAAAATTCACACGACAGAAAGGGACGGTGAACCTTGATTAGCTAAACACTATGTAAATATTTTTATAATATAAAATTCTCGTGTCACAGTTTTCATTGCCAAGCTCCTTCGAAACGGCTGGACCGATTTTGATGAAATTTTTTGTGTTTATCCGGTATCTATGAGAATCGGTCAACATCTATTTTTCACCCCCCTAAATTATTTATATGGCAAAACAACGTTTGCCGGGTCAATTATTATCGAGATCGCGGCTGTCAGTCGCGTCCGTAAGTCGCGTCTGATTAGTGTGTTTTCCGCTTTAGATTTTATCAACACGCCAAATCTGCCCGGAAGAAGCCCGCAATAAAGAAGAACCTCCTTAGTTTTAATCTCACAAAGTAAGCAGGAACACAGCGAAAATAGAAAGTAATTACTTTTTTACTTCTCGTATCCTAATCAAGGAAATGTATTTCGGTAATCAGTCTGTGGTATGGGTATACTAATTTAGACTAATCACCTTCTTACGTTGAGAAGAATACGGTACGTGTTTCGCCTAGTAATTATGCCGTAAGAACAGGCCGTAACGTCCAAGCGACTCTGTACTCTGAGTGCCCCACTGCAACATGAAATTACATATTTCAGGCTGTGAGTTGACTTACATCTACATACATTCACTAAACGCTTATGAATGCGCAATTTCTGACTTCATCTGATACGTTAATAATTTAACTTTAATACTCCGACGAAAGTAGCACTATACATTAGTTTATCTAGTAACTTTACGTAATTAGTGCGCTAACTTTTACCTTAGCCATACATCAGTTAATGAGACGCCCACAATAAACTCTGTTTCTTACATCATCTTATGAGTTGATAATACAACGTTACAATAATCTAGATCATTGACTATTATAAGAATGTATTTTTGATAATAAGGGCTCTAGCATAATAAACATATTACATTAAACGAACAAGCTTTGACAGGTACTTGTGATTTGTAAGATGGCATGAGTACATTATAATGTTCATTTTAATGACTAAGCCTAGAAAATCTTTTTTATTGGGTCACTCAAATCGAAGACATATGACATGTACGCAGCACCCGCCTTGTCGAGCTCGTCCCTACATTGTGCTAATACTGAACAAACCTTGGTTTATTAGCAATTAGGCTTGATTCAATCGGGTGTTTCCTGTAAGGTTAATCTGGTTAAAAACTTGTGTTGTGGAACCGGCCCGGAATAGTAATGTGCCGGTTTAAATTGGGTACGAACGGAATGGAAAAGTTACTCCAAGATTTGTTTAGTACCACTTCATCTTGAAATTCGTTCACAGTTAGAAGATACAGTAATAAGCTTTCTATAATAATTGAAGACGTGAGTAGAAGAATCAAATAAGTAACATTTTACAACATTGGAACATTACTTAATACCCTTATCTTATATAGTTAAATAAAATTCTTTGTCCTGAACTATAGAAATTGAGGACTCAACGTACAGCCTAAACTACTGATCGTAGAATCATGAAATTTAGGGGGAGCGTTAGGATTTTTACGAAATTCGTCTGCTAAGGGAGTAAAAAGGGGGGTTAAAGTTAGTATGCGATTCCGTGTTCCAATCTGATCCAAAATTCGCTACTACTGATCGTAGAATCATGAAACAAAAAAGAAAAACTTTTATTTTTATTTTTGTTTACATTATACATTTGAAAGTGTGTCTGTCCGTTACTTCTTCACTCCCAAGCCAATGAAACGATTTTGCTGAAATTTGCTATAGACATACTGTAAATCCCGGAGAAGGACATAGGATACTTTTTATCTCGGAAGAATGTACGGTTCCGGCGCGATAACAAAATTTCCTACCACAAAATCTAGCTACAATTAGCATACATAATTTTTAGTTTTGAGACCTACTTCCCGATCCAAATGCCTTCATTTATTTATTTAAATGTTAGAATAGTAATCTCTCTGCTAAGATTGACATAACACGACCAAATTACCCATATCCAATCCATACTTCCATTCTATCCATACTTCTATACTTAATGTTATGAATGCGAAAGTATGTCTGTCTATCTGTCTGATACCTTTTTACGTTCAAAACGCTGAACCGATTTTGCTGAAATTAAGGATGGAGATACTTTGAGTATAGAGGAAGGACATAGGATACTTTTTATCCTGAAAAGATGTACGATTTCCGCGAGATAAACGAATTTTGGGGCAACGGAGGTGCGGGCATCATCTAGTTTAGCTATAAATCACACTTAGTTCCATAAGTCTATTTATTTATGTATCAATGTATGTAAAATAACAAGCCCTGAATCCTAATAAAATAATCCTCAAAGTCAGGAGTCCTGACTGACTGTGTGATTCATATTCGCCGAGCAAAAACTGTCAAAGCTACGGCCATGAAATTTGGTGAGTAGGATAGTTTTATTGCGTAGACACCCGCTAAGATAGAATTTTTTTAAAATTCTACCTCTAGGGGGTTGAAAGTTTGTATCAAAATACTTCTTAATACGAGCGAAGCCGCGGGAAAAAACTAGTTGGATAGTAAAATACCGTTAGTGTTTCTGTTCCCAAATAAAGCAATTAACTCAATCTGATAAGTAAAGCTAAGCTCATAACGCAATTATTGAAAGTTTGTAACTCCTAAAGCGATTAGATACAGACGAACAGACGAATCTATAGCGAGGATTAGTACAGGTGAAGTTTCAACGTCTATTGTTTCGGCTACTATCGGTATATTGTTAATAGCTTAAATTGAGTTTAAAGTACAATAATATACAGGGTGTAACAAATGTAAATGATAATACTTTAGAGATTATATACATAAATAAATAGAGCTAACTGTGAAAGTAGCACAATATTTATATGTGTGTTAAAAATCCGTCATTTTGATTTTTTTTATGTACCCAGTGTCACTTGCGCTATCAAGGCGAATCTAAAGATACCTCATCCGTCAAAATCCGTCAAGCCGTTTAGGCTGCAGAGCGTGTCAAGTAATTATACATACATATTTATGTATGTATAACTACTTGGCACGCTCTCGAAAATCATAACCCTCCTTCTGGCGCAGTCGGGTTAAAGAAACAACTTTCATCTCTCGTAAAAGTTACGGTCACATACACACCCTAGACTATAATCACTTACATTTATTACACCCTGTATATTATTGTACTTTAAACTCAATTTATTTTATTACAGTAAAGTCCTGTTTCACCGCTTACAGATAGTCTATCCACTTTATCTAGAAATCTACAAACTTCATCAGTAAGCCGTGAAACAGTGATCATGTATCTTATCTTATTTCTTATTATATATATAAAACAAAGACGGGTTTGTTACTACACTTATAACTCGAGATCTGCTGAACCAATTTTCATGGTTATTGATTCGTTGGATTTGTCACCGCCCCGAATAGCAGAATACATTTTAAAAACAATGGAAACCGATATGTGTAATAAATACTTAATCGTTTCGATAAATTCTCATTTGATTGTTACATGTCAAACATTTGCCAATCTAATCCTGTCAAATACTACAACTGTTCGTGTGTGCATTCAGAAATTTATTTTGTGTAAAATATCTCAAAAGTTCATTAACTATTATATTTGTTTCTTGTAGACATTAATTTGTGTAAATGATTTATTTACTATGTAATTATTTATTTTTTCTAAAGGTTAACAAATGTGTAAAGGTCTTTTAATAATTGTCTACTATTTTTTCTTGAGTAGCTAATGTCTGTGTGTTGAAAGTTTTGTGCGAGTGTAGAAACGAGAAATCGTCGAGCTTATCGTACAGATGAACAGAGGAATAATCTT
>JAOTAV010092581.1:0-11340 GCA_026546445.1 Cyclargus thomasi | reverse complement strand
TGATATACCGCCTACCGTCTCAGGATTGTAAATTTAGCAATCTCTTATTAGTCAATAAAGCTCAACAATGGTTTTCCCATCAAATATAAAAATGAATTCAAGATACAGAGCAGCATTACTTATATATAAAAACTACGGCCGGCGGCGACGAAGTGATGTGTACGCAGCATTTCTCGTGCGTTTTGTTTGCAGTCGCATTAAGAGCATATATCAGCAGTTGGCGAAATAGAAAAAAGGTTTTCGCAATACTGCTGCCTGTCTCTAAACACATGCTGGGAAAGCCGCAGAGCGCGATTGGGCTTGTACTTTAAATCGTATTTTTAAATATTTTTTGTAACTCTGTAGGTAAACATGAGAAACATTTTGTTTAGCTATAATATCTGACAAAAATGCTATTTTTATAATTAATGGTTCTTCTAAAAGACCATATAATTTGTCTTGTTAGTTCTAAAATTTCGGATATGGTTTCGCAAAGATAAATTTTAGTCAAAGAATTTTCTGAGAAAATCAACAGACTTTATAGCAACATGGTGAATCCATGCTGCATGTCTCATCATTTATGTTAGCATGTGATGAAATATATGATAAATTATTGCATTGAACTGATGAAGTTGACTATCGCAAAAGTTCTATTTAATGTAACTTGTAGAATGGTAGATTTTGCATAAGATTTAGTTGATTAAAATGCAATGATAAAATAAAAAGTTTTCTTAGAAAAAAATATTTTTTAAAAAAAAAGTAACCTCTTCCTTTTTTCCTATCATAGAAATTCTTCATAAGAGCATATACTAACTAGATTATTGATAATTTATGTGATTTTGCACATAAATCTTCAAATTATTAAAGGATATCGACACTGCGACTATATTAGTAAGTGTACCTTATCCCAGGAGATTTGCATAAGAATCAAAATCTTTAGTTATAACACGAATATAATATAAAATTTGTGCTGAGTCTATTTTATTCTTAATTTCATTCAAGCAATTAAAAATATATGTCTTTATTGTTTATGATTGTAAAATATTGCTTTGTTACATTTTTCGCAGATTTATGCTATCTAATTTTTCGTTGCCTAAGAATGAGAAATTTATACAAAGACCGTTTCGCTATACTTTCTGTATAAAATATAAATACCTATTTACAGTAAACATACGATAAAATATGTTTCTACATAATTAGATATATCTCAAGATCTTGCAGCTTTTCACCACTAAAACCCACCCCGTGCACTCTATTGACAGTCCAAGTCTATCTTACCTTGAGGCTTTGATAAAGTTGAGAATTTGTCGCTATGAACCTTTGAACTAGGTAAAATAAAATTTTCAATGAGCTCTAGAAGGTAAAAAAGTTATTTTGTTCTAAGATATTTTATTATAAGCTCCTGTGTGCTTGCATCCATAACCCTAATACATGCTGGAAATTCTTTTTATTTCTTTATAACATTTCATCTTTTAAAAAGATCCTATCTTTTTAAATAAAGTGAAAATGTTCTTTAGTTTTTTCATTAAAAAAAATAATATCAAAAATTCTTTTAATTCTTATATAGTTCATAATTGTAATTTTATGAAGTTTAGTAAACCTTTTTATTTGCTTTACGTTTAAGCCTTAAACAAAGTAAATTATGAACTTTATCCGTTAAAATTGCTCACTTTTAATATATAAATTCAAGATAATATATTACTTTTTATCTGGTTTACACGAAAATTACAATTATAAATTATTTTAAAATAAAGTATTCTTTTCTTAATTTTTCTTGAAAAATATTTACAAATCATATCAGGATGCATGTTAGGATATCTAAAAAAGTGTAATATATCACTATTTTTTAATTTATGCTTTTATAATTATTAAAATCCTTTAAATCTTTCGAATGTCATTATCAAAATGAGTGCCAAGAGTTTTCCCTCTAAAATTCCTTAGTTAACTTGATTCTTATTATACCATGGTCTTAAAAATAGAAAAGAATGTTGCAACAAAAATTTTAAGGAGTCAAACGCGTTCCACATGGATGTTTACTGCCTCTGTTTATAATATTGTAACATGATTTTTTGTGACCAAAAAAGGAAAAAATTTTAGAAAAATTATTATTTATTTTCTTTTTTTAAATCATTTGTAAAACCGTCATAAGTTTGAACAATAGTGTATACTTTTAAGTACACTTCCATAAATGTCTTTTTAAGGGTTTTTATATTTTCTGGTTCATAAAACAAGTTCTGATTATTTTGGCGGGAGCATAAAAACCATAGAAAACATGTCAATTTAGATCGATTTAAATTAAAAAATACCATTTTACGCAAAGAGACATATGTATAATTTAACAAATATCTTATTTCACTGACATATGTATAAAAAATATCAACATCGAGTTTATTTTCTTCAAATGTTGCTAACGTTGATAGTGTTTTAATATGTTTTTGTATATCGGAAGAATAAATTATTGCGATGCAATAATATATTAGTTCTTCGACAGTATTAAATTCTTGCTCGACTATGGATTGATAAATATATGATACTAAAATGGAGTACTTGGGAGCTGTTAAATTCAAATGGGATGCTATAAATTTGAATAAATATTCTTTTAACCAAGGATTTTCCATCAATTCTTCTGTGAATAAAATTTGGGGATAGTAATAATATAAATTAAACAAATCAAAATACGCGTAAATAAGGCTTTTTAATAGACATGATAACTGAGTGTTAGAGACTGAAAAGACTTTAATCTGACTGAGTTCTTGTTTTCTCAAATCTTCATGGTATTGTTCTTCATAAGTATCGATGAATTCGTGATTTAATTGCAGACCCATACCATAAAGCGATTGTTGGGAAAGATTATTTGTAGGCTGAAAAAATAATTGCTCATAGTTTTGGTAAATAAATTGAATAATTTTTATTGATTCATTATAAATTTTTATAAAAAAACAAACATAATGTTGATACAATGTTAATGCGGTATATTTAGACGCCCGGTAAATGTTATAAGGGGTGTTTGAAATGTATGTGTGAACAAGTTGTGGATTAGTGCGATGAATTTCTACAAAGGCCTCATAGGCTAATCGGTTTTGTTGTTCGATAGATTTTAATTGGGTAAGTAATGAGGGATTATAAGGCTGACGGTAAATAATTTGAGATGGGTTTGTATTGTCAGGTTGTTCATTGTAACAATGTAAACCTTCAATAGCTCCATAATAAATTTTCATAAAAAGAATCAATTGGGGATTCATTGAGGGTAAAAAATTTTTTAGAATTAAATAGTCAATTTACTTTTATGGTAAATTAAAATTTTTTGATTTTTTTATTAAATAACAACCAAATGCATTTTTTGAAAGTAGAATTATTTTGAGCAAAAGAGTACTCGAAGAATAAGAAAAAATGAATTATTTTTTAAAGCTATTACAAGTGAATAATTTGTAACTCTTATGTAATATAAGCGTTAAAGTAAAATTTTTCGCTCTTTTGACTAACTATTTATCATAAAACAAAATTTATGTAATTAATCAAAAACATTCACAAATCTCACATACAACTTTAATACAAATTAAAGAAGTAAATATAAAGTTTTATTTTATTTGTATTTGATACATTTATATTTTTTAAATTGATTTCTAAACATGTAACTGGTTTAAGATAAAATAAAAATGTTTTTAATAACAACAGAAACATAAACTTAATATTTATTGCTTAAAAAAATTTAAAAGTGAATTGGATTCTTTTATTTAAGTAGAAGATTTTTTTTTCTCGTAAAAACACTAATTTTAATATTCTTCTTTTAGTTATAAGATATTTTATTAACTTGAACCTCTTTTAAACTTTAAATAAGAGCTTTAAAAGGATCTGCGCATTTTCGACTATGGTGTCTAAAAAAGGAAAATTAAATGATAAAATTTTTGTAATTAACATCTAAAGGAAAATTATAGGGTAAAATTTTTGTAATTAACATTTAGAAAAACGGTTAATTAAAGGAAAAAAAATATTCGGAAAATATTTTAAAAAAATTTTATTGGCGTATAAAAAAAGCATCCTTAAAATTAAATAATATAAACTTAAAGACTTATCAGGATAAGTAAAAGATGAAGTGATAAATTATCTAGTGTTTTTTATAACCATTTAGCAATTAATAAGGGCAGGAGATACTAGTGATGCAAGGATGGGTCATGCTACTGAAAAATGCATACGGATCCCTTGTATGATTAAGCAAAATTAGTACACAGCCTTAGTTTAAATATACACAAGATAAACAAAGAATCTAAATAGACTCATATTAAATTTAATGCTCTATTCAATAAATAATCTAACAGAGATACAATGTTTAATAGATTAATAAAAACCTTTCGATCATATTGAATGCAAAATAAATCTTTTATATGTCAGTGAATTATAACAAATTTATGTAAAGGAATTAGATATCTTCAACGAAACAAAAATTTTGACAAAAGGTAAACGTATTTTACTATAATACAGTTGTTTTAAATATTAACTGAGCCAATATTCCAACAACTGATTTTTTTTGAAATAAATTAATTTATGCTAATGGATTTAATGTAGTAATAACATTAGGAAATCTTCTACAAAGTTTTAAACAATGCTTAATAATTTAAGCTAGCAAAACTAATTTCAAATACAATCCAATGTGTGCTTTAATGAAAAATATAAATAAAACATCATATGTCACAGCTTTTACTTATATGAAAGTTTATTTTATCTGATAAAATTTGTATAATTTTATTAGATTTTGATTATACTTTTACAAAAGCAAAGCAATCAACTTTTTCAAAAGAAAACAAAGGGGGTTAATTTCAAATCTATCAATTATTTAGAAAAATATAACCAAAATGGATAAAAATTATATAAAAACTTACAAATTAAAATTTACATCGCAAATGTATTTTATCCTTAAGTTTCGCACAACAACTAAGCCTAAATAACCAAATTCAAATACATTTTTTATTTTAAAAAAATTTGAAGTTGTTTTTTTCAAAGCTATGAAATTTTTGAATGATTCGTAAAGCTTTTGTGGTCAAATTTGAAAATCAGCAGCCAAGATGTAAAAATTTACAATTAAATATTACAAACGTATCCATCACCACAAAAGCTTAGAAGTATTCATCATGAATTTGATTTTTAAAGCAAAAACAAGGCATTCTTCATTTTTTCTACTTTTTAAATTTGATAGAAAAGCAGAATCTGTGAATTTTAAACTAAAAAATTAATTTGGCACAAAGTTGAATGCTAAAGCAAAAGACAGACGTATATCACTCAAAAAGGAAGTATGATTGGTAATTTCATAAACGAAAAAATATTTAAACTTTAAATTTTAGACAAAGATATTAGTAAAAATAACAATTTATTAACAAAAAAAGTCTATCTTTCAGATCTCATAAAGGATCCCGTTGTGATAAGGCGCTAGACAAAAATGGATTTGTTTTTGTTTAAAATAAAAAACAACATGGTATTTTGTTTGTTTAAATTTTTCTCTGCTAATTATTTGTTGATATATTTTGAGTAGTAGATTTTTCGATAATTTTGTTTTTAAAATTATTTTTATGTTATAATTTATAACACAATTGAACATAAGCCGGGTTTTATTGTTCAGGGATGGATTTACAAACATCTTTGAGAAAATAAGCTTACGATTTGTTTTTAGCTTAGTATAAAGTATAAATAATTTCTTTTAATTGCTTTTTTTAAAATTTCCTATTTCAGCTTTTTTGTTTTTCTAATTTATTTGATCGCTCCTGTAAGCATGTCTAGCAGAAAATCATTTTTTATGAATGTCTTTAAGACATTAATGATGTTTCATATTGAAATAATTGTTTTTTGGTTAGATATGGTCATTCAGTCCTTGCTTTCCTATCTTCATGAATTTTTAAATTTATCTCTTATGTATTTCTTACCGAAGTAAGAATCTTATGATGTACAAGTTCGATCATTCTTGTTGGTTTTATTTTAAAGGAGAATATAACTCTCCCAGGATGTTACAGAACTTATTCATGGGATGTTTGGGGATTTCTATGTGTAACAACCAAAGCCTCTTTCCCACACATGGTCAGATAACTCTTGTATGAATGCAAAAAAACGTTGGCATCATACCATAAACATTCGAATTTTTGTGATATTAAAAAAACAACGATTCTTAAATAATTTTAAATCACATATATCTCAATTATTCAAAAACATTAAATTCATAATTTTGTGAATTTTTTTCTTATAATTTTTGAGAGAAATACAATCTTTAATAATTGTTTAAATATTTTATTTATTAATTCATGATGAATCCTAATTTAAATAAAGAAGTATTAAACAACGACAATTTTGTTTTTTTTATGACATAATTAAACATCAGCAGTGTATCTTCGAAATCTTTACAAATATTTTTCATATTTTTGACAAGGAATTTGTTTTAAATCGCTTTGTTTTAAGGGCAATTTACTAAAATAAGCCCATATTTCATTTTTGTTTTTGTAGTTTTTAATTTTAGTTGCTATCATAAACATGGTATATAAGATTATTAGGTTAGTTGGTTAAATTTTTCTTGTCGTTTTAGCTGTATTTAGAAATTCCAAGGGACAAGGTATAAGTTTTGGAGTTTGCAAGACTCACAATACCCTGAAACTATAGTTACGTGTTTAGAAACATATTTTACCATAAGCTTCTTTTTATATAAGCAACTTTATTGTATTATAAAAAATGGGTTAATGGTTTTAGTAAAGATTTCTTATCTCTTGCACTAAAAAAATTTCAATAATTTTTATAAATTTACTGAAAAATATTATTTTTTATGACTTAAATTATTATAGAATTTGGTACAGGATTTTTCTGTCTGTATTTTTTCTAAACCATTTATTTATCATAAAAGATATTATTAAGTTTATATAAATAATAATTTGAAATAAAAAACATATCCTAATTTAATTTACCATAAATCTTCATCTTTATTCTTATTACTTTCCTCCAATCCTTTCATAAACACATCCTTTAACTCATTCTTCAATTTAATTTCTTCAGTTTTTACAGAAGTATATTCCTGTGGCACTTCTTCACTTGTTTTTATTATATCTTTTGCCTCATTATTCTCAAATGTTTCTTTCAATGAATTGACCTTATTATTATCATTCAACTCAACTGTTTCTTCGTTATTCTCGCAAGGGGTTTTATCTTTTTGTAATTCATTTTCTTGTTTAGATTCTTCTGAAATCCTCTCATTAAAATATTCTAAATTTTTTATCTCATTAAATTTACCTTCTTCTGATTTTACCTTGCTTTCTAAGTTCGTGTACGTTTCTTTAACACATAAAGATGAAACATCTTCTTTAGTGACCTCTACAACATTAGATTTGGGATTTTCTTCGTTTTCTGTTGTGTAGAGAATTTCATAATTTTCTGGGGTGTTTTGAATTTCTTTTTTTGGAATAGTTGATTTCATAATAAAATTTTCTTCTGATTGGTCTTTATTTGTTTTTTGTTCTTCGAGCTTTGCTGTATCTTCTTTTGTTTCGGCTTGTTCTTCAATATTATCTTTTCTTGTATTTTCATTCGTTCTAACATCAACCAAAACTGTAAAAGGTTCTTTTTCTTCTTTAATCTCACTTTCATTTTTTGTTTGACTCACATCATTGGTTGTTAATTTTTCGGATGCCCCTTTTTCTTCTTTTAACTCCAAAATCTCACTTTCATTTTTTGTTTGACTTACATCATTGGTTGTTGATTTTTCAGATGTCTCCTTTTCTTCTACTAAAAATGAAGAAATAAATTCTAGATTCGGTTGGCTGATTTTTTCACTCTCTTTAAAAGTCTCATTTTGTAAACCTAATTCCCTTTCGTCAACAAAATCTATCGATGTTGTATCTTTAGGTGCGTCCTTCTCCAATTCTTGTAAATTTTTAGGAACAAAATCAAAATTAATCTCAGTTGCCTCGTCAACATGCTCTTCATCATATTCTAATCCCAAAAATGGTTCACTTTCATTAATTCTAACAGTATAAAGATTCATATTGGTTTTACATTCGTCCAAAATTACAAAATTAACCTCTTTTCCTTTATTTCTAAACAGGTTTACGATAAAAGTTTCCTCCGTGGAAAAAATACCTTCAATTCCCAGAAAATATTTGTTTATAAAAAAAGAAGAATAGTCATAAAAAGGAGATTGTTTATCAAAATTAACAATCTTATTATATTTAATTCCGAGCAAAGTAGGAAAGAATTTGATTGATAGTCCTAGCTTCTCTCTGTTCTCCAACTTTATTTCTTTAGTTTTTTTGTCTCTTAAATCCAAAAGAGTAAGAGTTATTTTTTTCTCAGAAAGAAAGGTATTTTTTATTTGTTGGATTGAATTATTATCTGTAATTTTTGTGTTGTTGTAACTTGTTATACAATGTATAAATGGTAAAATGTCTTGTTGTTGTGATTTTAAGATTAAAAGATTTGGTACTTTTGGCTCTGTTGAAGTTGTGCCCATAAATAATTTATTTTTTTTTGTTTTTATAAATTAATTTATTAATTAAAATAATTTATTTATAAAATAATGACCAGGTTAAAATAAAAAATTAATATTTTAGATCAATAATTATAAAAAATAAGTTAATAAAGAATTATATAAATCACGTAATTAATAATTACGGAATAAAAAAAATTATCATTCACAGAAAAATCAAACTGACAAAACGGAATCAAAAACACTAAAAAAACATCGAAATAAAATGCAACAAAAAATATTGTTGAAACCAGTTTAAATTTAGGTGTTGGAAGAAGAAAAGAAACAGAAATCAAAATCTTATAAAAATTTGTGATCTCTAGGAATCCAAATATTAGTGATAATGAAATATAAAATACAGAATTATAATTAACTCCTAAAATTTTATCTACAATAATTTTTGTCAAGAAATTAAAGTTATTTTCGTCTTTTGATATTTTGTTTTTCTGTATTTTTTTGTAAAAATTATTAAGTTTGTAAGTTTTGTCTATTTTTGATGATTGCAAAAAATGTAAATCTATGTTTTTTACTAAAATTAATATTCCTATGAAAGAAAGTATAAAATAAGTAATTAAATTTGGCTCTATAATATTCCCTAAAATTAACCCTAGTATAAAATTTTTATTGTGATTACTTGATTCTTCATTAAATAAACATTGATATATTCGGTAAAAACATCCCGCTATAATCCAAATAAAATAAGATGGTGAAAAGGGTGCAAAAAATATCAAAAGCATTTTAGGTATAAAATGATTGACACCGCAATAATATCCTATTAATATCAAAGGATAAAAGAAAAAAGATTGCGAAGAAAGTAAATATCCGCAATAAAATAAAAAATAGGTACTGAAAAATTCGTATTGCAAAATCTTTCTAGGAATTTCTTTCATCAATTTTCTGCTTTATTTTATTTGTTTTTATATTTAAAACATTGTTTTAGAGTTTTTTAAAAAAATGATAATCATTTTTATTTATTTTTATCTTGTATTATGTATAAAAACCTGTGCGTTTAACTCATTATTATCTTTTATTACAATTGGAACACGTCTAATTTCCCAAAACTGCCATGCATTATTGCTACATTCTTTAGAAATCAATTCGTAGCCTTTTTTTACATTATTCCATTTTCCTCTTTCTAAACATTTACCATAAGATTGAATTAACTGACCTTTTTCAGATATAAAAATTTGAAAATAAAAACCTTTATCTCCGACATCAAAAAACTTAGCTTTAACTTCTTCATCCTTTGGATTGCTAAACAATGAATACCCGTTGTAATCTATTTGATATTCTTTATTAATATTAAATATTCTTGCAATACTAACATCTTCTAACATTCTAGCCTTTTGTTCTATTTTTCTAACCAAAGGGTATCCTTGCTCAACCGTTATTTCCCAATCAGGAAAATTAACCAAGGAAATTACAACATTCTCATTTAGCGGTATTAAAGAAACTGTAAAACTAATAAATAAAATCATCATCATCTTTAAAATGGTCTTTAAATAAAATTTTCTAAAAAAATCAAAATTTAAAAACATAATCAGTTTAAGATTTCAAAAAATCACAATTTATTTCGAGTTTTCTAACGCAATAATTCTATGATAGAATGAAGGATGATCCTTTTTAAAAAATGAATATATTTTATTAAGATAAAAAAAATTGTTCTGATTGATAAACATTTTAAACAGCATGTTTTGTAAAGAATGATCGTTTTTCATAATTTTAATGCTCATTTTATCTGCGTGGTATTCTATCATCTGTGAAAATATGTTGTTTAATAAGGTTAGTAGTAAGCGCAGAATGTAAAGATTTAGATAAACGAAAAATACTTTAAGTTTTCTGGTATCGATGGTAGATTTAATATTTTTCACTAAATTTTCTATGACCTTAAGAAATAAAAAGACAGCAATGGTTTTTATCAAAAATTCACAGAAAAATATTATATATTTTGCAAAAACCCCACCATGCCCGATTTCATGTGCAATAATTGAAGCGATTTCTTTATTTGAATATTGTCCCCATTCTCCTGTAATAATTAAAATATTGGTTATGAAACTCACAGAAGTCATCATATTGGCTTCCTCTTCAGCTACATAATAAATATTCTCTTTTTTAAAAAAGTTTACTGCCAACTTTAAAGCTTCTTTGTTTAAAAATAATGGTATTTTTCCTTTATAAGATTTAAAGCTAATATACATTGTTAACCTGATTAACATCAAAGCAATTAACAATGAAATAATTGCAATTGGTAAAATTAAATAAGCTTTGAAGAGTTTAAAATAATCATCAAAAAAATGTTCTCTATAACAAACTAAAATGCAAATATAACATAAATAAACCACTATTCTGTTCAGAGTTGGAAGGCTTGGTGTTATAGAAACTAGAAATATAAATACAAAAATTATACCTACAAAATAAAAAGAATTAATTTCATTTGTATGATCAAGTAAATGAGTCATATTTAAAAATCTTTTGATTTTCTTTATCGCAAAATTTCTGGTTTTTTCTTTATAAAAAATTATGTTAAAAAAAAGAATTATACTAATCAGAGCTAAGTCCGATAATACTATTATTGCAAAGTACTTTACGTTTGTAAGTTCCTTTTGTCTAAATATTGTTTCATTCTTTCCATTTATGTATTTATTCACTGTATCATTTTTAAACAAAAATTTCTCATATTTTAAACTACTCCTATACCTAATAAGATCTAATAATGTATAAATTAAGATTGTAAAATATATTGCTAAAAGAAATATTAACAACTTACTTGTGCTTGTTTTTAGCATTTAGAAAAATAAAATACTTTTTTAAGTATTTGAAATAAATATTTAGAACAAAAAGGAACACGTCTAAATATTAATATATTTTTCGTA
>JAOTAV010092570.1:0-11340 GCA_026546445.1 Cyclargus thomasi | reverse complement strand
GCTCCGTCGGCGGGATTCGAACCCGCGACCCCCGGCTTAAGCTACCAACGCGCTTACCAACTGAGCCACAGAGGTCGCCAATATATACTAATATTTTAAATGCGAAGTGTGTCTGTCTGTTACCTCTCGCTCACGCCCTAACCGCTAAACCAATTTTGCTGCGGTATGGATATACTTTGGGTCGTGGAGGAGTACATAGGATTTTCCCTGAAAATTATAATTTCCCGCGCGATAAACGAATTTTGGCGCAACGGAGATGCGGGCATCATCTAGTAATATTTAATAGAATCAAATGTTACTTTGCCAAAATCCAAAGCTTCAAGTTTAGTAAATTAAGATTTTTAGCAAAATTCTGCGAAAATTGCCCTCAACCTGCAAGGTTAATTTTCGCGGAATATTGCTAAAAATCTTAATTTACTAAACTTAAAATCATCTAGTAAGATATAAACGTCTTGTTGTTATATTATCGTATATAATATAACACTTTGATACAGAATATTCCGTGAAGTAAATTTGCGTAGGGCACACGCTAACCGCTAACTCCCGGGTAAGTTGTGCAGGGGTAACAGAACATACTTAATATATAGATAGATTCTATATATTAATACGCGACCGAAAAACCTGGTACCCCTTTTTACGAAAGACACGTAGATATAAAAGCATGAAATTTCTCCCAGTAATAGTTGATATGGAGGAGTAGCGTGGAATACCAATATTATTTTAAAATAGGCTTTAATTTTGCATATTTTCAGTAAATAAAACGCTACGCATGTAGTAACATGACATGATAATCATACACGAAATACTCTTGTAGTGAAAGTTTGTGTTTTTTGATAAAATTAATTGCTTGGTACCTTTCTGTCGAATTGAAGTCTGTGATTGAATTGAGAATTGGTTATATTTTTTATAGCTCCTTTACACGATGGATTAAATATTTATGGTCGAATTTCGACCACCGGGCGACCTGTAGTCTGTATAAAGTCATAAAATATCGAATAAGTACTTTTCATAGAAGAAAATCATTTTCAAGTTAAGGAGGCTCACAAAAATGCATTTAGTATTCTACGCGGTTTTCAATATCAACACAAACGAAGCCGAGGGTAAAAGCTAGCGGAATATATTAGGCTTGAACCTTTATATTTTTATCTACAGCTATACAAAGCGTATAAGCGATTGGTGCAACTTTCAAGTTGCTTCCATCAAAGCGATGTGAATTAGTTGGTCGTTCCTTTGAGGTTGTCGTCAAAGTATGCCATGGTCTCAGCGAGGAATACTTCACGAGATCAAGGGAAGGCGGAATTCGGAGATTGTTCGCCTTCCTGTGAAAAGGGCCATCACTCACATTACCGTTTCCGCTTTTAATAAGTGTTCGAAATTACAGTTATGATATAGCTAATCTATTCTTCTATTGTGGTATTAGTCTGGGCCGTCACCCCAGAATGATCTGGTGAATACTTTTTATAAAGGAAAACGTATGGTTCCCGCGCGATAAATTAATTCTGGCGCAACGGAGTTGCGGGTGTCATGTAGTTTCTAATATATTTTTATGTTACTGGCCAAAGCCACAAATACTGTTAGATACTAGTTACTAAGCTTATGTTAATGGGGGATCAGCTCCGTCTCGAAAAGTGGGTCTTTATACGCCAATGTAGACCACATACTTTTGCCGAAATCGATAATTACCTAGAAGACATCATCGAGATAATTGCTTGATAGCCAGTAGACGGACCCACGTCATTTAGTCAACAAGTGATCTGTCGGTTGTGTTTATCATAACGAGACTATACACTGGCTATGATTTAATCTGATAGTATTTTATGGCAGAGCCAAACCCAATCTCATCGTTTTATTGTTACCCTACAGGAATTTAAAAGAAGTAACATTTTGAACATGCTAAATGTCCAAAAACAGAAAACGTGACTGTAGGAACCATAACAATTTGAACATCAAGCAATGTATATTTCTAGAATGGTTATTTAAAGCCCTTCATTTTAGTACCCTGCTCAACCTATACATACATGCATACATCTCGAATAACATAACCCTCCTTCTGGCGCGGTCGGATAAATACTACGTCACTGTTCGCACTGAGCTAGCGTTTTGACATTGCAATCGATATTTCCATAATTTTGTGATTGCTTCAACTTTATCGTAATCGATAAGATAAATACAAGTTTCTTTGGTGTCGATATTACACGGAATAGTAGAAATTATGACGACACTTTTACAACGAATTATTAAGTCATATTTGATAAATTTTTTTGTATCGAGAAAATATCGTTTTGCATCTAATAAGCCCTGAACTGGACCGAAACTCGACTAACATCGGGACTAGCTTTTGCCTACAGCTTCGCTCCCATGGAATTTGAAAATCGCGTAAGACACGAATATACTTGCCTCCTAGAAAACAAGATGTTTCCCAAAATCAGAAGTAGCATATGTTGATCTCCATCATTTCAACTAAATCTATACCAAAAATGAAGTCGATCGGTTGCTTAGATTTCCATATGAATCATACAAGTATTGAGCAATGTGTCAGTGCCTCTCAAGCATCTTGTTGTAACAGCTAACTACGCATAGACTAGATTTTTCCCTTGGTTTTAAGTAAATATTCGTCGACCGGAGGGGTTACCTTTCACGTGCGAAGTACTTGGATGGTTATCCCATCCCTGTAAACGTTGAACGCTGTTAGGCATTTGTATTTTATCCAGCCAAATATCTGAATTTTAAGATCTAAAGAAAAATACTGCGTTCATAACTCAAAATCAGATTTTTTATTGGATAACACACAAATGCTTAACAGCGTCCAGTTGATCTATCAGTAAATCAATTTTGAGATATTCCGATGATCGTAAGAATATAAGCCACATCAGAAAGAATTTATTAATTTTAACCGACTTCCAAAAAGGAGAAGGTTTCTCAATTCGACCGTATATACATATTATGTTATATTTATTTAAACGTTCTGTTGGGGCCCCTTTCCCAGATTGGGTTTAAAAAAAGATTTTTATTTTACACAGTTTATTATACAGAATGATATACATAACACTTGGGAATTAATAGGGACCCTTGGGCAGAACCGTCACCGACGAAGACTTCAGACCAACTGACTTACACACTCAGTAAGGGAGCTTAACTCTATTCTTCGAAATGTTCGTTCGTTCGCGGATTACTCCGCCGTTTTTGGACCGATTTTTCTTGATTCGAATTCGTTCCCAATGAAGTTATTGGAAGTCGACGTCTCGGCTACGGCGAAACGGAACACCCCAAGTTAATTGCTGATACATCCCGCGGGGCCCGAAAATTGCCTGTTACCACCACCAGTTATATTTTCCCTCGAATTGAGGAGACCTTCTCACTGTTTGTTTAGCGAAGGTATATTAAAGGGAAGGAGATTGGTTTGTGGGAGGTCCAAAATTGACGCTAAAATGGCCTCTTTAAATGTTTATTTATTAATTTAAAGTTGATTTCTTTTAATCATGAAACTTAAAAAGTGCTTATTATTATAATTTTTAAATTGTTATTAATTATAGCATGTGCCGCTTGGGACGGCTGTGGGGTCACGGAATGGGTCAAGCGGAAGGCCGGCGTTGTTTACCTGCTAGGTGTGCCGACACTACCGAGCCTGGTCCAACTTGCGGCCGTTGTGTACTTTGTAACTTAGTTATTATAATTTCAAAAAATGAAACGATTCGTAGATTATTATCAAGTATAAAACGGAATGATGCAATAGTCAATTTTGCTTCTATCGCCCTCTTAATAAATTCGAAATATCATTGTTGTAGTAGGAAGGCAACGTTCGGTCGATTCCGAGTATTTGAATGTGCCGTTTGAGAGTAGGAACAGTGGCTCTACCGTGAGTTTGTAGCAATGTTTTTTGTTGATACTCAAAAGCGACTACGTCAATTTTTAGTATGGCGATTTTAGTCCTAACTTCTTTAATCTACTTATCCCTATTCCCATTCCGTATTCCCTCATAAAGGCCCGCAACACACTTCCGGCTCTTCTGATGTCACGAGTGTCCATAGGCGACGGCTTTCCATCAGGTAACCCATCTGCTCGCTTGCTCCCCAAATATAATTTAAAAAAGTACCGCAAGTGACCGCTAGAGGCGCTGAACATTTTTGCCATACTAAAAATTTACGTAGTCGCTATAGAGTATCGACAAATACTATTGCTTTAAACTCATGTTAACTAACAATACAACAACTCATAAAGACCCAGCGAATTTTTTTTCTTTTGAAAAAGTAAAACCCAAATCAGATCAATTTAGCACTTTTATTGAGACTTAGCAATTAGTAATTACACTTGTCGGTTCGAAGTTTGCAACAACAATGAATCACCAAGATGGCGGCCTACCCTTTTATTACATTTGAGAAATAATAAAAACTAAATACGAGTATACCTTATATCTTAATATAATTTTTGGTAACTATCTAATAATTAGTAATGATGTATTAGAAACATTTTAAAACAATAATTAACTGTAAAACAATATTGCTTTAATTCTTTAATCTGTTTGACAGAAAACTGACTTCAATTATAGCATTTGTTAATATTAATTTCATTAAAAAAATATATAAGTATTGAAATATTTACGATTTCTAACACTTTCACTGTTGTCGCGAGCGGCCATCATCGATCACGATGCACTCAATTACATATACCTTTAACAATATGATCTCGTTTAGGTATCCATGGCACCCATTGCTGTTACTTCGTGGTTTCTAAATACAAAAATCTTGGGACAGGTCAAATGTCATCACTCGTTCGTCATAATAATGAGCTGGTGATCAACTGGTGACCGGTTACAAAACGCCGCGTGGGCGCGAGAGAGGTTTCTAATCCGTAATCGCTTCCGAGAAATGCTTAAAGTTGACGTGATTTCTATAAAAAGTTAAACGTGGACGTGTTACGTGATAGTAATTGAAGAAACTAACGTAAAAGGCACTTGTTGAATACTTTTGGTATCACTCCACGCTTAAGCTGGCATGGAACTTCATGTAGTAAAAGGTGAAGAGCGAGTTTGATTCGCTCACAAAGGGTTCCGTACCGTTACGTAATATTTTGAAGCTATAATAGGCAAATGTTATGTTTTTTTGTTGTTTTTAATTATTTTAAGGGGGCAAGCGAGTCGACGGGTTACCTGATAGAAAGCAACGACCGTCGCCCATGGACACTCGTAACATCCGAAGAATCGCAAGTGAGTTGCCGGCCTTTTATTAGGGAATGGGAATAGGGAATAGGGAAGTTGGGCCACCGGTAAACTCACTCTCTGAACGAAACACAGCACAACGCCGTTTCACGCCAGTTTTCCGAGAGCCGGCCCCATTCGTGCCGAAGCATGGCTCTCCTACGGCAATAGTAATAGTAAAGAGGCTCTTTCAACTCTGTAGCTATGACCGTTCTTGAGATACATATAGCTACACAGAAATGCGGATATATTTTACTAGCAGCAAATTATAAAATGCGTCTCGTCGAGGCCCCCTTAATATCTGGCTTACACAAATTAAGTAGATAAGTAGTTAACTAAATTTTAACCTAATTTTAAGTGACTTAACTTGCTACTTGCTACTAAATTTTATGTTTACATGAATTTAATAACTTAAAATGTAGTTACCTACTTATCTACTTAATACGCGTAAACAAGACATAACACGAGGCGCGTATTAGTAACATTGCCAATGGGAAGTTTACTAGAGGCAATAAACTCTAACTGACATTTTATTGATCCCCTTCTGCTGTAAAAACTTGTGTTTCATATAACTTGTAGGATACAGGAAAATACTCACGTAAAGTGTGTTTCAATTTCCAATATGTATCGGTGAGTGATATTGCTTAGGGTCATAAATACTACTTCTATCTTATATACAGTATATGACAAAAGTAAGTGATGAAACTTTAAGTACTGTAAAAAAGAAATTGTGATTTGTAAGGCCAAACTCATGTGGCTCGGGCGTTTGGTCATACAAATCACGAAAACTTTTTTCGCTTACTGCGCTGCCACTTTCACAGGCAGCTCTATATCTGAGACACATACGATCCTTAAAGTTTTACTATTAACTTTTGTTACACCTTGAATATAAGTCATAGGTGATTGACTGACAGACATAAATTAAAACATTCTTAGTATATGAATGTAGTCCATACATTATATTATGATATTCTACGTAGATATATTTAAAAAATCTATTTATCCAATAATGACCTTATAATTTACCTTTCTTTTCATTTTCTAAATTTAACTCTCCTGCCCCGCAGTGTTGCCTGGAAGAGACCGCTTATGCCTTACAGCAAGAAGGTCCGCTCTTGCCCACATTGTGTTTTTTTTTTCAATCTTTATTTAGTTAAAGGGATTTACGCACAAAAAATGACGATGTCAATCCCATCGTTCCTTATACAAAATATAACAAAAATTATGACTCTAAATTAAATATTTACAGTTTCGTTACAACTGCATCATTTAATCGTCATTTACACGTTGTTTACCTCGACTTTGAAATCATTTTATGCTAACTGATTGTAGCATGTAGTCGGAACAATAAAAAGATAATGAAACACTTACATTTTCCTCAATATCATTCTATGATCCATAAAACACACCGCACAACCATATTTTTTCGGTTTTTATCTCGCGAATGTTTAATTAAATTTGACCATTGCGAGAATGCGTGGGTCTTCTGTAACAAACTATAAAGGTACTAGAAATAACCACAATAATATCAAAAACCTGTCGTATCTGATAAAAAAAGAATCTTTATCTTATCCCCCGATAAAATCCACTTGAATATTTATTATGATTTATTGAATCGATTAATTGTTATGAAATATATCATTTAATTTATTAGTAAATATAAACTTAAATCAGTTTTTTATCATGTAATTCAATTTCTATCAGAACTGCTACTGTCATTGAAACAGATTTCGACGTCTGCTGCTATTCTGAATGTCTTCGCGTGCGTGGAATTTAAGAAACGCGAAAAAATAGGGATATTTAAATTCGTCTACATCAATTCGAATAAAGATAATTATTTTTATTATATCAATAATGTATGAAATAATAAAATACAAATAACTTATTAGAGCTCAGACATACAGCATTATGTAATTTCAAAAAGTAATTCGTTCATCCTTACTCGGGGCTTATAGACGATTATCGTTCAATATCATTGGCTGATTTCGTTATCCGAATCAATGCCAAATTATGTATTACTTAATGGACAAGACAATTGCAAATTATTTTCATAGTCCCACAGATTAATTATTTTTAAATTTTTTTATTAATCACAAATTAATCGTAATGCTTTGAAACGAAAGAAACGGCGCTAGCAATCGTTATATTTTGAGGTTTCGCGATTTAGCTCGTTATCGTCTCGTTGGTCAACTCAAACTTGTAAAATGTACGGGCAAAATGTACGGTTTCCATGAAATGTAACCAAATTTCTATGCCATTTCCGTAGAGCGATGACTCCGTAAAATCTAAGAAGTTTCAATAACAATCAAATACTATTTCATGTATTGTTTTTATTTTTAATCGAAATGTTAAGGTGTTCAAATACTTTTGGACGGTACTATTTATATACATTTTCGCCAGTGGCGTAACTACAAATTGGCAAGCCGGCAAAATGCCACGGGCCCCCAGACGGAAGGGCCCCCCGATCAGCCCCCCTAGACAAGTGGCAAGCGATTATTTTTTACAATAATTGCTTGACATGTTTTTGTATTAGATTGACATAAGAAAAATGCTCTTATAATGTCATTGTAATTTTTTCGTAAATGGGTGAATTTTCCAAACCGCTTTTTTACGCGGCAAGACTGAAAATCATCCTTTTTTCTAAAGATATAGTTTTACTTTTTGGTTTAAAAAGTAAAGCATACTGTGTACATTATGGCCCTGTAACAGTTTTAAAGTAATAATCATTTTCTTAGAAGAAATATATAAAAATATTAATGATTGAAGCTACATCTCGGCGCAACTCCAGCTTGTTTGAAACACTATGACAATCAACAATCCGAGCGGCTGGATACGGTCTAGAGGGAGCAATTGGTATTAAGGTGCCCCTGCCCAGTAAAAATGTAATCCAACATCCAACTTGATGTTGGATTACATTTTTATATCTATGTAGTCGTTCTATATAAGTGACTCTTCACAATATATCAATTTTACTACATTAAGTACTTTAGTTAAGTTTTGAAGGTACAATTTAGTTCTGTCGTCGAGAATTTTCAAATTTGTGTGCCATATAAGAAACGTGACTTGTATAAAATATATTTGATACCTTAGGCATAAAAAATATTTCACTCCCCAGTTAGCTACACGCTAACTCACAACTCACACCAAGTTATATCAATTAAAAAATGTTCACCAAAACCACCAAAATTAAAAAAAAAATCCTCCTGTCGACAAGAACTTAAATTATGCTCTAGATCTAAGGCTATCATATGCGTTAAGCGTGTGCCTGCGACGTCGGTCATGTGGTATGCTTGTTTCATGTTTTTGTTAGAGCAACGTTGTTAGGCCGTCGTGCGGACGATCATCAAAATACATGAAACAAGCACTCCACATGGCCACTTGTCGCTTCTTCCTCATAGTTCATACGAAAGCACGAAACTGTTTAATACTAACCTCTAATACAGTGGCGCTACCGAAACAGCTGCAGTGCTTGCAGTACGAGGTACAGTACCGAGCGCCTTCCCCACCCCCGCCCGGCGTCACCCGCACTCCCGAGGAGATCGAGGCCGAGATCAAGAGGACCGAGGCCGAGTATGAGAAGCTGGCGCTGGTGTTCATTGAGTACGTATATCTTGAGGTAAAATTATTATGTCTATATGCGCTACTTATATCATAGCAATAATTCGCTCAATATTCAAATTATTTTGGGATAGATCATTTAGCTCATTAGGGCCAAGGGCAAACGCCAACTTTTTGTAACGTTGTAATCGCACGTGTAACGATAATCACTAACGAACGAGCGATTGCATCGATGCAAATACACGAGTTATGATTTCACTTATTTTTATACTAGCTTTTGTTTCCGGCTGCATTTGCGTGGTATTTGAAAGCCGCGTAACAACATTTATTAATCTGTATCTTTTTAACTTAGTATGTGCCAAAAATCAAGTCAATTGGTTGCTTCGTTAGGGCTTGTAGGATGGACAAAGAAACAAACACACTTTCCAGGACCTAAGAACTTTGATGAAACATGTTTGACAAATACGTTACGTGTAGGTGGTTTTTTATAATTTTTTACAAATACATTATAAATACAAATAATAATAATAGTTTGCAGATTGTGGATTATTGGTAAGATGAGTAAGTATAAAAAACACAAAAATTTAAATAAACTGTAAATATTTCGGTAGTACATTGGCATGCTATCAGGTTCAAAAACACCCCGCTGGATAGTTGAAACTTTTGTGCTCAATACCTTTGATCAAATACAGGTTCCTTAAAATTAATACACGATTAGAGAAGTAGTACATTTGGTTTGGTCAGATTTTTTTTAATCCCGAGCGTCCGTACGTAATACTACCGATGGCCTCTCTGGATAGATGAGACATTTTTTTGGGATTTCTGCCAAAACTGTTGAGGTACACAAGGCAAAGGCAAAATGTTACATTTTCGAAAGGATTTATGCCCTTGTTTTACAATATTTTGCTCAGCCAGGTTACCCCATAGCGTGATGTGGTCGGAGCCGCCCGTGGTCTGCCAGTGGCAGCGGGACGGGAACTTCTGGACGAGCCACTTCATCAACGACTACAAGTTCAACGAGGATAAGCTCACCGTACAATTCAGAACTGGCGTTCTGTGTAAGTTACATCCTTAAGACCGTTTATCCACCACACGCCGTCACCGTCACCGAGATTTTTTTGGACCGATAAAATGCAACGTTATGATCTAGGCTATAGGTTTCATTTTCTAGCGACATTGCTCTAGCGTCCATGTCGTCTGTAGTGGCGTAGAGCAAAATGAAACCTGTCGCCTATGTCATATAGTGACATTTTATCGGGCCGAAATAATCTCGTTGACGGGGACGGCGTGCGGTGGACAAACGGTGTGAGGCTCGATCGATACTTTAATATTTAGTTAATTAATTGGGGACGATGAGACAAAGTTGAGAGAAAATATTTCTTATCGAATCGTATTGTTAAAAAGCTTTATAATGTTCTAAACGTTTCGTACCTTAGCTCGGCTTACCATTCCGAAACATCTAGCAATTAAAAATTGGTCCTCATAAGTTTATCCTTTCACGTTCTCGTTTTTTCTTCCCGTTTCCATTTACTTTCTAATGTTATAGGGCCTATCGGAATAGCTACACTGCGCTACGGCAACATGCCGTATCAGGGATGGGACATCAAGCCCGATACCGACAGGTAAGGGGAGGTAGTTTCTCGATAGTAGAGATGTAGAGAGTACTTAATGATATTGCCGCGGAAACCTCTCTGTAATGTTTTTCAAAATCACAATCAAAATCTTTTTTATTCAGAATCAGTACCTAAAGTACACTTTCTGAACGTCGAGACTAGGGTGCCTACCACCGCGCCGGTTCGGGAACTAACCCGGCGAGAAGAACCGGCGTAAGAAACTCGCACGGGTCCACCTTTTGATTTTTAAAAGTAATTTAATAAATAATAATTGTTTTAAACCATAAGTAATTTTTAGTCAATGTTACAATCTATTGTAACCCATTTATAAAATAATTTTAAACAAATATAATGAAAAACAAGTTACATAACAATTGTAAGTCAAGACTTTAAATATTATACAGAAGCAGCCTGGCAAGCAGCCATTCTACTTCCAGGATGTGCTGTCGTTAATAAAATCACTTTTTTAAACCTATTTATAGAAAGATTTTGAACGTTTTCAGGGATTTTTTTGTAAAGGCTCTTAAAAGATTTACTTACTTTACTAATACTAAGCCTGATCACCGGTAAATCTAATTAGTACTTATTTCTAGTGTTTCTACAGTGAATATCATTTTTAGATTTAAATTTACTTACATTCTTTTTAGCGTACAGTACATTATCCAAAATGTATTGACAAGCAACAGTTAGAATACCTATTTCGTTGAATTTACTTCTCAGATTCAAACTTTCTTTTACAACAATACACAGCACTTTTAATTTAAATCTTACATCAGTTTTGCAAATTCCAAAAAAATACTAAATGAAAATAAAACTATGAGTTTTACAAATCTTCTTTTTCGTCTTTTTTCCATCAGTCAATGACAAATAAAACTCGGTGATTGGCTGATTGATATATATTAGCCAATCATAGTCAATTACTGTCGACCACAGACTATATCAACTGTTTTTGGCCATTTTTAAATTTCTAACGCC
>JAOTAV010092559.1:0-11341 GCA_026546445.1 Cyclargus thomasi | reverse complement strand
TTCCGTCGGCGGGATTCGAACCCGCGACCCCCGGCGTGAGCTACCAAAGCTCAACCATTGCGCCACCGAGGTCGTCAAAAATCATCGATAAAAGCATTAAAGGCTATCCATAACCCTTTATAGGGACACGACAGGATGTGATACTTCACTTACACGTTTTACAAAAGTCAGTTCTATGAAAGCGATGTATCCAGGACTCGCTCTAAGGGCCTGTTTCGCTTACTGATGAAGTTTCTGTTAGGTTATCCACAATATTGACAGGTTCTCCATACAACATTTCCATAAAATAAAGTTGTAGATAGACTATCTGTAAGCGGAGAAACAGGCCCTTAGTTATTTTAACATCATTGCTACCTACAAAATACCGATGTAAAAGCTACGAACCAAATAGAATGGGTGTGTGAAATATTTTCGATATGCACGTTCACACCGCTCGTTACTGGTGGCGGTGGTGGGTTATGAAACACTGGTGTTGGTGTTGAAAGCCACGACCTTCCCGCCGTGGGACTCGTCCGCGACACCCATTGTCTCGGTAATCGACATAAAGCGGTAAGCACCCATGTTGTAACGCGCTAAATGCTGGTTTAATATGGGACCTATAGGTGGGCGTAAAATAGTAAAAATTATTATCCTTTGTGGTTTTTGGGTGTACCTTGTAAAGCAACAAAACAAAACTGTTTCAGCGCTGCTACTTTCATAGCGAACTCGATATTAGGAACATATACACGTTTTAAAATGTAATCACTGTTATTGCACTTTGTAGATAAAGACACGATTAGGCACTTCCACTAATAGTGGTAATGACAAATGGGATAATCCCACTTCTGACACCGACGAACTCTATACCACTACTGTTACAGAAACCTTTTCAGAAACAGGCTCTAAGACTTGCATTGTTCTCTATGTATAATGGGAGAAATTGAAAGAGAGCCAGTGAAAGAGAACCCACTCAAATTACTTACATCCACGAACTGTTTCAACTTCCCTGGTTGTACATGTCTTAGTTGTAAACTTTAAAATACACAACAAAATTATAATTTCCTCTACAAATACAAAACGAAAGTAGTCAATTCAGAAGAAATAAAATAATTATACTTAATACAGTAGCAAAATAAAAAAATATAATATATTTACTAAATAACGATTGCTTTATTATAAAATTGTTATATGCTTAAATAAAAGTTAAACAATAATGATTTTATGTGAAAAAAAACAACTTTGATTTTCGTAATACGCCATGGTGATGATTTTGGTTATTAACACTTCACAGTCGACTGAGGTTTTGAGTCTTTACTTTTCATTTTCTTCAACACATAATACAAGTACTGATTGATCTTTTATGTACCATCAGTAGAATTGATTTATAGCCAGTTAATGGATACGTCATTTGGTCGAAAAATATCAATTCCACGTTAGCCTTGATCATTTGCATTTGACTTGCAACCGAATTAGGTCCACAATCTGGCTATGACTCTTCTCAGACAGTGGTTATGCGTTAGCAAAAGTGATATGATCTTCTATCGGCTGAAGGCTTTGTTGATGACTTTGCTGCCTTGGTCGATGTTAGGGGATCTCCTCAGTCGATGGTCAGCTACAGGTCTTCTACGTCTCACACCAGCAGTTGACATTGGCGAAGCTACCACAATGTCCACCCTTGTAGCCGCGGCGTTTGCATTCGGCGTTGCAGTTGGATGTGTAGTTGACAGCACCCCAAACGCAGCTGCCGATCAGTTTGTCAGCGACCGCCGTGTTGCTGGGGGACGACACGATCACCAAGAAGGTGACGCACACCAGAAGAAAAGCGGAGTAGCTGGACTTCACCATTTTTGCAAATAAGATTAAGAATATTTAGAAAAGTTACTTCAAGTGATCTTGTTAAGAACTTGAGTGTGTAAAGATAGCGATACGCCTCGTATTTATACTTTGAAGCTCGTATATGTCACTGTTTGTAAATCAATACATACAATTAAAAGAAATTGTCCTGTTCGTCAGTTGAGAAAAGTTGCTAAGTAATTTTTGAGTATTCCGATCACCGTTAGGTAATTATTTTATTATTTAGATTTTATCTGAACTTCACTTATTATTATTTAGATAGAAAATAGTCTAGTAGTATTCAGGTGTGGAGTAAAAAAAATTATGTTACCACATTATTGAAATTCGGCAACTATTTCTATACGAAAAGTAACTTGCTACCGCTTTCCGAAATTTTATAATTTTACGGTGTCCCGCGATTTTTACTCGACGTATTTTATTCTATACCTTGAATTAAAAAGGTTTATAAATATAAATACAAATACAAACTTTATTTTTCTCCACTTAAAAATACTTTAACTTAAAAATATTTTAACAAGAGGCACCGGGGTATAAGCTTGTTATGGCAATTAACAATATGGCAAACCCCGTTAGACATATTGATAACGTGACTTAGAATTATTGTTACATTTTCCTTATTATTTTAGATTCTTTGATGCATGCTTAGCTTTATTGGTCTATTGTTAAACTAATGTAAATACTCAATAAGATTCTAGTAAAACTTGATAAACAAGGTTTTTTATCTGACTTTTCCTGGATTACGAAGAATGTGATTATTTTTTTTTTCAAAAAAGATTTTTTCAATGCTACAATAAATATAAACTAAATATAGACCATAATAAATGTTTTATTTTTTTACATCACATGAATTTTTGGCGGGTTTTTCCTCTTCAAAAAGCTCTCCTCATATTTATCTGTTTTTACTTGTATCGGTTATAAAAATTACCTAAATATGTAAAAATTTGAAAGAGTATTGTCCTTGTCCTTTGGAAGTCGGTTAAAAATATAAAGGCTAAGGATGTACTCGGATGTAAACATCAAACTTTGTATCTTGGGCACGTTTCTAAGATTATTAAACTACATTCCTTTTATACTTTGCACGAATTTGGCATGCTAAACGTATTAGGACTTACACGTGGAAGTATTTTGATCGTAAAGAGGCCCTTATTATTTAAATCTGTGGCTTGAGCTTAAAGCAATAGTATTTGTATAATAAAGTAATACTCGAATTTTTAGTATGGCAAAATTTTATAGCGCCTCTAGCGGTCACATGCGTAACTAAAATTGCCATACCAAAAATTTAAGTTGTCGCTATCGAGTATCGAGCTTCAAACACATGATAGAGCTACTGAACATGTACAATCTGGGTAGTTGAAACAGAGCCAGATGACGGACTTACGTCATTTGGTCGGAGTATGTCAAATCTATGCAAGTCGTGATGTTTCGACTGGGTTTGAAATGACACGATCAATTTACCGAAATCCGCATCTGGCTCTGTTTCAACTTTCCTGATTGTACATCCTTACATAAACGCAATATGTATTGAACATATATATATATATAGCTATCTATATTTCACCGTCTACTAAAAATGAGGAGGAGATTATGTATTGGACTTTATTCTCATACTAGGTAAGCCCTGTGGGTTGTGCCGTTGCCCGTGGTTTGTTATGAATTATGATAGATATATTGTGACGTTTTCTCTGAGTAAAACTAAACATACGTGTTAGGTTTTAGGTTGTCTGCGCTAAATCACTGTAGTAACACTGTCACAAAATTTATCTCCGTAATATTAATTTCGCGAGAATCACAAATGTAAATTTTTAAAATTAATAAATAAATAAAATTAATAATTTGTGTGCTAGTGTCATGTATTATTCTATCATTTCCAAAAGGTAATAAATAAGTTTTTTCTTTCAATCAAAATTTTCTTCATTCGACTATACTCTTCTTTTTAGTACTGGTCTTCTGGAGAGCTCGACTTTTTTCTATTATTCTCTTAAAATTCTACCAAAGTATGTAGACATTACCCATAGGCACTCGTAACATCAGACGAGTTGTAGGTGCGTCGCCGGCCTTTTAACATAATCTATACATATAATAAAACACTAGGAGTGTCTGTACATTTAATATTTTTACAAAATTATCTATGTGAGGGTGCTAAGGAACAGCAATAGAACACATATCGAGAAAATAAAAGTTGTCTGTCTCTTTATCTGTTTGTACGCACTAATCTCAGGAAGTACTGGACGGATTTGAAAAAATCTTTTTTTGTTTAATAGCCAATTAGGTCTGGGCAACATATAAAATACTTTTTATCCCGGGAAAATGAATATACATTTTTTTTCGCAACGAAGTTGCGGACACCAACTAGTATTTATTATAATAAAATATGCTATCTTTCCGGTGCAGTCGACCGCCTTAATTTTATTCTCTATAGTAATTTCGCAACGTGAGCCTTAACAATAGAACGAACATTTGCACACAAGTGCCGGCAAATTCATAGATTATACAATGCACATTGCACATTCAAACAGTTTTATACCCACATGCTCAAGAGCATAATATTTACATAATGATAGTAGCTTAGTTCAATACCTAGACGTAAAGGGATAAGTCACATTTCCCTACTAATAAAAACAAAATATGCACATTATGCGTATTCTCTTAGCATTTTTATGAAACTAGCAAAAGCAGCTTTATGAGGGCTCACGACATTCTTAAAATCCTGTGACATTGGGTTTCGTAAAGTATTCTGTGACTATGATAGATTTTTTAAACAAAATTTTACGGTTCTGGATACACATGGATTTATGGAAACTAAGTTCGTGTAGTTTATCTCTACAATTGCACATCATAACTCATAGCTGGCGTTAGTAGTATAATATTATATTTTCAATATTACCAGTATTATTACTATTTTATTTAATGATTTCGGCCGTAGACCACGACCGCTGGAAAGCAGCCGAAACGTCGGGAATCAAAAAAGTGCTCTGCGACAGAATCCGTAAGTGTTAAAAGACTTTTATTTTTTAAACTCATCTTGACGAATATACAAATGACTGTACTAAAACCCAAACTTCTTATTCTTATTTTTTTTCCGTAAAGTGTACCACAAACAGGTATGGGGAGTGGGATGTAGAGGGTTAAAGGGTATAAAGGGTTATGCTAATTATTAAGTTGTGAAACAGGTTATGCTAATAAAGTAAGCTAAGCTTATGTAATTGTTTACTTGAAAAAACCCAAATCGGTTTTCCTCAACTTGATTAATCTAAAGAGCAAGTCTTGAACCGCGACATAATAATTAATAATATGATGTACTTAATTATAATAGTCTATAACGATAAAAAAGTAAAATCTGTACATTTAATATTTTTATACAATAATCAATATTCCTTATTGATTATTATATTGGGTTACAGAAAAGTAATAGAACACAAATCGTCAAAAAAAGTTGTCTGTTACTACGCTGTAATCTCCGGAACTACTGGCTGGATTTCAAAATTTTTTCTTTGTTCAAAAGCTATTAAGTCTACGCAACATATAGGATACTTTTTATTCCGGGAAAATGTGTGGTTCCCGCGTGAAATACAAATTTTTGCGTTACGAAGTTGAGGGAACCAACTAGTACGTAAATAATGATTTGATAAGCGGGTCATCCTGATAATGCTTCAAATAGATTTGCTCTTGGGTTTTTTGACATGGCCAACATTAGAAGTAGCCCAGATAAGAGAATGAGGAGGATAAATATTATTTCGGTACAGAGGCACGTGACTGGAGAAAAGATATATATTTTTTTATCATTATACTTTAACAGTGTAGAAAATTGAATGTGGGTTGTAGTGCAACAAAATAAATAATAGCACACTCGTATACTACCTACTCGTATAGTACATGAGTATGTGGTTTCTAAGTTGTCTCTATGGTAAATAGCTACGCTGCTAAAATTTTAAAATTATTTTTAACAAAAAATTAGGACCGACTTCCAAAATAAAAACAAAAATAATAAAAAAGAAACTAAAAAGTAATAAATAAAAATTATTCTTTAATAGTGCCCCTTTCAGAATTCGGTGAGGCATTAGCCTATTTCCGTACACAATTTTCATTATTTTAAAGTCGGCACCAGCTAACATGTCATGATTTATCTAAATTTAAATTTTTGACTGGTACCGACTTCAAAATGTTGGAGATTGTGTACGGAAATGAGCTGATGCCTCACAGAATTCTGAAACAAGCACTATTAAAGAATAAATTTTATTTAATACTTTTGAGTTTCTTTTTTGTTATTTGTTCTTTCCTTTAAAAGACGGTTTTAATTTTTTGCTGTGTGCTTGCTGTCAGTTCTTAAAACAAGGCCGAAAACCCAAAAGTCGTATCTGTAAGGAATCATGAGTTCTCTCAATACTTTCGAAACCATGATATACCTTGGTATCAAATCATACTTTTTGGTAAAATATACCTAGGAAGCATCTATGGAAACCAAAATCACTATATGTTTCCATACAAGTTTCGAGGTGTTCCCTCGATTACTCAGGGATCCCATCATCAAGTCACCACTTTTGTGATGATGATGATTATGAATATAATTTATGGTGTAATAGCATATGCTTTCAGTTTTTAAAACAACGCCGAAAACCCCAAAATCGTATCTGTAAGAATCACGAGTTCTCTCAGTACCTTCGGAATCATGATATACCTTGGTACCAAATCTTACTTTTTGGTAACATATACCTAAGACGCTTTTAGGAAAACCAAAATCACTATATGTTTTTATACAAATTTCGAGGAATTCTCTCGAGTACTCATGATTCCCATCATCACTCACCAGCATGGTGAACATGGGACTTATTTGAAATAATACCCTATACAACAAACAAAAAAATTTTGAAAATCGGTTTACAAACTGCGGAGCTATGGTTGAACATACATAAAAAAATTATATCCTCAACCGAACATATAACCTCCTCGTTTTTGGAAGCCGATTAAATACATGTCTATATTCGATGAATTATAGAGACAACATGGAAAAAATTCACTATAGCTAACAAACTAGATGACACGCACAACTCCTTAATCCTTTGCCTCAAAATTTGTTAACGTGTGGGAACGGAACATTTTTCCGGGTTAAAAATCCTATGTTTTTCCCCGCGACTCAAAGCATGTAATTCATTCACAATCACATTACATTCCAAAGTATAAAAAAAAATAAGTTCAACGGTTTGGGCATGAAGAATTTGCGCAAAATTATTTATTTGCACAAAACATGATGTAATAGGTGTTACAATTTACAGGTACAAAAATAGGTACATGTTTTGCCAGTGACAGTGGCATGCTAATATTGGTTTGTAATAAATTATTATAATTAAGAGACATGCATAGATTCACACAGGCTTAAAATAAATTAATAAAAAATTTTGAAGTAACACATATATTTACTTTTTAATGCGGAGCAATTCCTTTGCAATATTGCTAATTACGACTTTTTAAGGCCTTCTGAACTGTGTGTTCGAGGCACTTTTTTATGGCGGAACACACTTTGAAGACTATGACAATAGAATAGGCTTATTGTTGGTAATTATATTATTGATATATGTATTTACTTAATACTAATGATTTTGAATATTAAGTGTATGTGTCACTGTAGGTACCATCGCAGAAATTGATATATAGCCAACTAATTTTTGGAGGTCTTATTTGGTTAGAATAGATTAAATCAATTTTAGTCAAGTTTTGTAGTCTGTGTTTCATGCAAACTCAAATCAACTTTGTTTATAGTACATTAACGGTTCTTTTCAGATAATAATAATAACTAGTTCTTTACACTTAAAAGCGTGTCTATCTTTCTATTAGTACTTTTAACGGTTAAGCTATAACATATTTCAAAAGAAGAGACAGCTTTGTTATGTAGACGTATACAAAATTTTAAATAACTTAAATCTTTAAAATTTAATTTTTGTGTAAGGAAATAAATAGTTATGTTTTTACAAGATGTAGTACCCTGCTTAGTGGTCGACCTTCAGAATGTGTACATTCTTATATCACGACATTTTCAAAAAGTATAATAATGTGCTACGACGCATATAATACAATCTTATGAATTTTCACAATTCAAAATTAGACATTTCATTCCTAACTAGTTGGTACACGAACCCGCTAGCGTGAAACTTTAAATGTAAATTATCCCGTTTCTGCAAAGTTTTATGATTACTACTCGGCTCCTATTGGTCGTAGCGTGATTTTATATAGCCTATAGCCTTCCTCGATATATGGATTAACTAAAACAAACAAACTCTTTAGCTTTCTATTATTAGTATAGATTTTATTTCATAACTTTCTCTCTTCATGAAACATATTGTTGATTAATATCTTAATCTCTAACAGAAACGAAAGAAACGATGTCAAAATCTCTTTGTTCGGAATCTCTTTGTTATCTGTGTTTGTTTTAAAAATTGTAATTTGTGTCACCGGTCAGTGAATCAGTGGAGCAGGGTGCTTAGTCAAATTGCAAGCATGCATCTTTTCGATACAGAAGTTAGAAAAATGTAAGGAATCACTCTATCATCGCTAATCATCACGCAGCAGTTGAGGACTGCGTTTATTAGGATTTTAAAAATTCCTAAATTCTGACATCTAACTTTGGTACGCAAACCAGCCAAAACTTCACCACTACTGTGTACTCTGTACAACGCCCTAGGAACGTGGGATGGGGCGGAGGACGGGTAAGAATACGAGTGCCGGCAGCGTTGACGGCCAACTAACAAAGTAGCGCGGCCAGTAACCATGGCAACCCTCCCCCGCCGCGCCGCGCCGGCGACGTATAGCGCTCATGGATAAGTTGCTTTGACTTTTAAGTGATGAGTTATGTCAAATCCCATACAATTTTTACAACCAACTGCGATACCCAAAGTAGCAAATGTAATTTGAGTACGCACTTAACTCAGTCTCTTGTTGTCGAGTCCAAAGCTGCTCTTTACTTTAGGGTAAATCCCCTCAGGTTTTGCCCTGTGCGTAAACACGTACGAGGAAAATGGACGCCGATATTGTTTGCCTTTTTTCCTTATTTTCTAATTAACATTCCGACCATAAAGCACTTTAAGTATAAATACACATAACGTGCTAATACGGAGCACACTTCAAGTCAATACTTTGAATCGAGAGCATCTACTTTCTTTTGAGAAAATCAGCAAAAATGGTGAAGTCCAGCTACTCCGCTTTTCTTCTGGTGTGCGTCACCTTCTTGGTGATCGTGTCGTCCCCCAGCAACACGGCGGTCGCTGACAAACTGATCGGCAGCTGCGTTTGGGGTGCTGTCAACTACACATCCAACTGCAACGCCGAATGCAAACGCCGCGGCTACAAGGGTGGACATTGTGGTAGCTTCGCCAATGTCAACTGCTGGTGTGAGACGTAGAAGACCATAGTGAACTGCTATTCAGCATCTACAAGCTGCGGTGGCTCTATATCAAGGACAGCCGTAGTCGAATTCCTACTTAGTATTATAATCTCCATAACGGCATCTAGTGCAAAGTTTAAAGGCTGAACTCTACAAAGAGTATAATTTGCGATTAAAGGACGCATCAGCCATTTTACTGGACGAGATAAAAACCAAGAATGAAATTCAAAATTTTGTTATAGAATGAGAACCAATTTTAGGTGGTTAGTGTAAGTTCCTTTTTATCTGAATAAAATATTCCTTATTATTAAGTTATTTTTTGGTTTTATTATGTTATCTTATGTTACATACCTATGTATCTGATTACCTAATCTATGCAATCGGAGCGAAAACTCAGAGATTTAACATTTCCTTTCTTGTCATTAATTTTTTACACTTAAACAGTGCACCACTGTGCGTAGCCTGCACTCGATTTTTAAAGCATATATAGAATGCAGTCTTTGGGTTTCACTAAAAATAAGTGTTTATTTTTTATTTAAGCATTTTGTAACATCATTTCACTTGAAAGAATGGACATTAATGCACAAGATTTATAATTAGTTAATAGTATACCTAAGAATTCTTTGCGGTCAGTAAACCACAATGTTATTAGTTATACCAACGATCATTAAAATAAGAAAAATATATTTTTCTGTACCTACATCCACAACAATATTTTTATACCAAACATATTTTGCATGATATTTTAATTATAATGACAGGGCTTTGTTTATATATTGGCCTATTTGAAAATTTACAAAATGCATCATTTTCAAATTAGTTAAATTGCACAATATAATAACAATTAAAAAAAAATTGATCCGCAACAAAAAGTATCCTACTAAAGATATATTATTATGTACTTGTAAGGTTGAACTAGCCTTATCACTTAGAGGCATGAATTAATATGTAAGCCGATTCTCACACCTACTGAATATGCACAATGCACATACGCGTAAAATTTGGTACAAATGGATATTGCCGTTTCATTGTGATTTATGAAGGTAATTAAAGTTGTGACAATAGAGTTATATTTATAAAATAATAATAACTACAGTGTGGCCCTGTGGCCGAAATTCGACCATAAATATTTCTCAATTCAATCACAGACTTCAATTTGGCATAACGGTCTCGTTAACAGGCCTAAATTTTATTAAAAAAAATCACAGAGAATTCTATCATAAAGAAAATAGTATTTCGTGTATGATTATCATGTCATATCAAAATATTGTAGTGTGAGTAGAGTCTTATTTATTAAAATATGCACGATTTAAGCATATTTTCAAATAATATTGGTATTCCATGTTTCTCCTTCATATCAACTAAAACTGGGAAAAAGTTCATGCTTTTACATCTTTCGTTAAAAGGGGTACAAAGTGTTCCAATGGCGTATTTAATATTGGTTGGCCTTAGTTTATGATATAAATCATTTCCCAACCTTTAAAACACACATAAAATACTTCATCAAAATCGGTCCAGATGTTTAGGAGGAGTTCAGTGACAAACACACGCATGAATTACAATAATCTTTCACTTTTTATTACAAAATAGTAATTTAATTACATCTAGTTCACATCGAGTCGCCGCTGTAACATAATAGTCAGAAGCCGACACTGACGGACACCCCGCTGAGCTACGCCTTCACGTTACACAGTGCAGCCCAACCTCAACTGGCCATGGGTCGCAATAAATATATTAAAAAAAACTTAGCAATACTAGTCATGGGTCAGTCATGGCTCACTCTTGCCTATCCTGAACTAGCCATGGGTTGCAATGAGTATATTATGTATATGATGACCTCTGTGGTTCAGTTGGTAAGCGCGTTGGTAGCTTAAGCCGGGGGTCGCGGGCTCGAATCCCGCCGACGGAGCAAATTTTTCAATGTTCCTGGGTCTTGGACGTGTATTAAATATGTGTATTATATAATAAAAATCATAAATATGTATGTAGTATAAAAGTATTAAAAATATGTCCGTTGTCTGGTACAAGTCCCTCGGGTACTTAGCATGGGGCCAGACTGACGTGGTGTGAAGCGTTCATACATATTATATTTGATAAAGGTCAACCCAACGAGTCATGCTCAGTCTTATATATATA
>JAOTAV010092548.1:0-11341 GCA_026546445.1 Cyclargus thomasi | reverse complement strand
TAATGGCTTTACAGTAATTAGAATAGTCAATTTTTCCTGTTAAAATAGCTGTAAGTTTTCTCAATAAATAAAATAAAAATAAAAATGTCCTGTGAAATTTTGCTGCTAATAACTTACATAGACCAGTGAGCTAGTTTTTAACCGACTTCCAAAAATGAGGAGGTTATATGTTCGGCTGCTATTTTTTTTAATTTTTGTATGTTCAACGATTACTCCGCCGCTAGTGAACTTTTTTTCTTTTTTGTATAGGGAAAAAATTTTTTCTTTGTTGTATAGGGTATTACTCCAATCTGGTTCCATTTTCCCAAGCGTGGTGACCTGATGATGGGATCCATGAGTAATCGAAGGAACTGCTTGAAGTTTGTAAAGAAACATATGGTGATTTTGGTTTCTTAAGAAGCGTCCCAGGTATATGTTACAAAAAAATAAGATTTGATACCAAAGTATACCATAGTTGCGAAGGTACTGAGAGAACTCATGATTCCTTAAAGATACGACTTTCGGGTTTTCAGCGTTGTTTTAAGAATTGAAAGCATATGCTACTACAACATAAATTTTATTTATAATCATCATCATCACAAAAATGGTGACCTGATCATAGGATACTTAAGTAATCGAGGGAACAACTCGAAATTTATAGGGAAACATATAGTGATTTTGGTTTCTATTGAAGCGTCCCAGGTATATATTACAAAAAAGATTAGGTACCAAGGTATACCATGGTTCCGAAGGTACTGAGAGAACTCGTGATTCCTGACAGATATGACTTTAAGGTTTTCGGCCTTATTTTAAGAACTGAAAGCATATTCTACTACAATACAAAATATATTCATAATCATCATCACTGCCATCACACCAGGCACCATTCACGATCGCATTATGATCCTATTATACCCCAGAATACCTAAAAATACTACCTAGTACCAACGAATACTACCTACCTACTATGGTTCACAAGGTGCTAATGGAAATCCTTATTCCTTAAAGGTATACATTTGGAGATTTCGACGTTGATTTGAGAACCCAAAGCACACGCCACTAAGCAAATTATATCAATCATAATCATCGTCATAGCTACTATGGCTTCATTCATCAACCCACAATTATTCAAGATAATTATTCCGTAGCTTGTCGAGCAATTTCTAAGCCGCGCTACACACCTTAGCCGCCGACGTTTGTCGACAACATTTTGTCGATGAGGTAGGTTGTTGGCTTCACTTACAAGATTCGTGTTGGCGGCACAAGCCTGCTGACGGCTAAGGTATGCAGTAGAGCGCTTTACAAATAGTAACATAATACTATGTAGAACGAATAAAATAATAAGTATTAACGGATTTATATATAAAACTAGTTATGGCCCGCGGCGCTACCCCTGGCTTAGTCGAGACTAAGAAAGAAGTAGTCTATGTGCTAATTCAAGATACCAGCAAGCTCCATGTCAAATTTTATTGAATTCGTTCAGTCGTTTAAGCGTGAAGAAGTAACAAACATCACACTCACAAACTTACAAACTTTTAAATTATTAATATTAGTAAGTTAATATATAGGCCATGGAAGCCATGCTTCGGCACGAATGGGCCAAAGCATCGACGGTCTCACAGAAAACTGGCGTGAAACGGCGTTATGCTGTGTTTCGTCCAGTAAGCGAGTTTACCGGTGGCACCACTTCCCTAATCCTCTTATCCCTATTCCCATTCCCAGGCGCGTACGCTCCTTACAGGCTGAAAAGCAGTTCGTTGCTTGCCATATGAATTTGGACGTCTTGTTTCTACAAATGTCCCTTTTATAAATAAAACATTTTAATATTTTTATTAGTAAAATTAAACCTGAGGGACGTTGTTCTGTCGGTCTTTTACACTGTAGCTGAGTACCTCGCCGTACACTCATTGGAATAATCCTGTGCCACCACTGCCCAATGCCTATTCCCTATTCTTACATAAAAAGGCCGGCAATGCACATGCTACTCTTCGGATGTTACGATTGCCAATGGGCGACGGCAGTTGCTTCATTGCTTGCCATCAGGTTCCCCGTATGCTCCCTTGCTCCTTAAATAACTTAAAAAATGTATTATGCATTGTGGTTCTCTGTAGGTATAACATTATAAATTTGGATAACTAAAAAGCTTGAAATAATTTTTTTAAACAAAATTTTAAACCGACTTCCAAAGGAAAAAAACAAAAACAATAAAAAAGAAACTAAAAAGTCTTCAATAATATTTATTCTTTAATAGTGCCTGTTACAGAATTATTCAGTGAGGCATCAGCCTATTTCGGTACACAAACTCCATAATTTTGAATTCGGTACTAGTCAAAATTTGAAATCTAGATAAATCATAACATTTAAGCTGGTACCAACTTTAAAATAATGAAGATTATGTACGGAAATAGGCTGATGTCTCACCGAATTCTGTAACAGGCACTATTAGAAAATAAATGTTATTTAATACTTTTGAGTTTCTTTTTATTGTTTTTGTTTTTTCATTTTACATTTATAGGTATCTTAGACTAGGTGTGTGACTGTGTGACAATAAAAAGGCTAGAAAAGGTTTTAGAGTTTTTCAATAATAAAATGAGCATTTTATAAACTATTTTTATTGAACAACAAAATAGTCTTAATAGTAACTACTACGAGTTACAGCTATTTACAATGCTAGGTTAGGTATAATATTTACAAAATACATACTAAAGTTCGATTTATTAAAGTAAAAACAGAAGATATTTATACATAAAATAGGTACTATGGAAAGAGTAATTCTCATTTTGTTGGAATCAGTCACTAAAAAATAAACAAAACCTAAAGGTTTCCCATCATTCCCGTGTATGGAAATAATTTTATTCAAATTCAAATTTAAAAAAAAATAGTTTTTTTTGCGATTTTTAGAAAAATGGTAAGCTTACAAACAAAACTTGAAAGTTCCCCACATTCAAGATTTGTTTGTAATCGTGATTTGAACAATTGTACCAAGATTCAGCTTGTTGCGATTTTATGTAATTTCACCCTGATTTTTTGGTCTAATTAGACCGAAATTCTGTGCATTATTTATAACTTGAAATGAAATGTTTGACAATTTAAGGTGAGTTGCTCCACGGATGTAGTTATAGTTACAGTTAAGGTTAATTTTAGCGGTAACTTTAACGATAACCACAGAATTTTATAAACGTTAATTGCACTATGATTTTTTCGTTAACAGTAACGCTAACTAAACTATAAGAAACCCATTTTTCGTCACAGTCTCAAATAAATTATAAGTATGTGACTGAAATATAATAAAAACACTATATCATGTTATAATTTTGACATTTACAGCTATTCGATTGACATTTATAGCGTTCCTTGCCGGTATTATTTGAAAAATTTTTTTAAGCTAACTTTGACGATAACCGTTCTCAATGGCCGGTTACGGTTATCGTTAAATATGCGCCTTTTTAACCGACGCGACGCTTGGGTCTAGGTGCTGTTATTGTTATATATGACATAATATTTTTTACCACTGGTTGCATAATTCTATTGAATTTGTTGATATATTAATTTTCTGACGTTTAGGCAGAGATTTAACAGTTAAATTAACATTTTGCTATATTTAAAGTAAGTTGGTGTATTTCACTCTTAGCATATCAATTTGCACAAATTTATAGTAGTAACTTTATCCATAGTTCCATACTAATATTAAAAATGCGAAAGTCTCCACTGAGCCGATTTGGCTGAAATTTGGTACTGCTTTGAGTCCCGGGGAAGAAAATAGAAAAAATGTTCTCTGGAATCATTTTACGGTTTGCAAACGAGAAACGATACAGTTTTCGTTTTTCAGTTTTATGAAATAAATAAATATTTGAAACAAAACGCATTTTCATCATCGCCAAGAAACCAAAACACTTAACTTGGTAGTATACATATACCTCAAAGATACTACAAATAAACTATCTTTATCGCGCTGACTCCAATCAAATAAGACAATGAAGATCTTTGTTCGTATTCGTATCGTAATTCGTATCCGGATCCGTATCCGCGGATCTACATTTCTAACGATCCGACACATCACTAATATTTACTTACTCAGGCAAAATTAAATTATATTATCAAAGAATAACGGTAAAACAACCTTAGCACTACACATTAAATAGCATCACTGTCTTTAATTTCCGAACGTACGAAGTTCACGCTGGTCCGTAGTTGTCGTACAGCCAATTCCAGAAGCGGGTTCTGGCGGGCTCGGGGTCGGTGCGCATCGTGAAGTTGCCGTCGATGTCGAGGTAGGTCACGTGTTCTGTGTCGTTCACCGGCGCCCACTTGAAGTCCACCACGGACTCGTAGTCGATCGGGGGCGTTGGGTTCCTGGGGACATTGAAAGTAAATCAAATGATAGTAATGGTGTGAAGGTATGTACAATTAGATTGTTAATTCTTTTTGTATAATTAGATGATTGCATGTTTACAACTGAAATCGGTTAGGATTTAGAAACTATTTAGTAAAGTTCTACGCAACCAATGAATAATTAGATAAATTATGACGTTGGTGTACATTTTTACGCTGCAGACATGAATGGCTGGTAGTGATCGTATCATAACTCATAATACATTTTGTCCAGCTTAATTTATAACTTGGGATTACTGACTACAGTCCAGTAAGAGATTTCTTAGTCTGTTACCAGTTGCGATGGTCACGGACTACTTGTAATGTACTTTAAATATAACAAAGATAAGATTTCAATTCCACCGATAAGCTATCGGAGTGCCTAAAATCCAAAGCAAGTATGGTCTATTGTCTACGACTTACGAGTGCCCGATAAGGTCGATGATGATATTACGATTACATTAATAAACTAAAAAAACACACAAACATTATTTTATCTTGCTAGATAGATTAGGTAGATGATCATGTAGGAAGTAACAAGCCTAGGTTTGTTAAAATTTTAAGAAAAATTAGTGATTGTTTCGATAATGCAAAATGTTAGTTATCTGGTTCTTCTACTTATGTCTTCATTTATTACTTAGGTTATAAGCTGTTGTAATCAGAAATAATCCTTGAGACTTACCCAGTTTTTGCAAAGTTGGTCCACATCTGCACCATTTTTCTCGATACGTCCAATTCGGTCGAGTCGTCGTCGAGTCGATAGTTCAGTCGCGAGAAGTAGAAGAGGTAGCCCATCTCGTCGCCGTGGCAGACGCCGGGGTGGTTGATACCCAGCATCCTCTTGAACAGGCCCAGCGCGCCGTCGTACGCGAACCGATAGAAGTACGTGGGACTGGTACGGTTGGACTGCGCGTACAACCGCACCGTCTCCAGCGACGGACGCAGGAACATTATGTCCGTGAACATCTGGAAGCAGTTATAAGTGCACGTTAAATTGCTGCTCCTAAAGACTTAAGTTTTCTCCTATCACTGACGAGGCAACTGTTTCTCGCACTATGCGTTTTGAAGATTCATATCAATAGACATATTCTGTACGTCCTTCAAGTAGAGCGATTAGGATCGGAGGACAGGAATTCCTATCTAAAGATGGGACATGTAGGCATGCCTCTTACACGGAAAACGTCCCTACGTTATCCGTTTTCACTTTTAGGAGGTGTAATTTGACATCCGTATTCTAAATTGTGGCACTAAAAAATAACATCATATGTAATAATAATAATATAATAAAGGGCTAGCACAATATTCAACGTAAATAAAGTGCCTTAAACATTTGTAGAGCAAACACGAGTATAATGCCTGTTAAAATAATAAAGTTTATAAGATTGTGATTCTGTAACATATCTTTGCTCTACCTAACTTTCAATAATAGTTTTACAGGTCAATGTTTACAGTAGGATATTATGTCGTATTAACACACATTGATTTGAAATATTATTATATACGGGATATTTAAAAAACATGATAATAATTATTAGGGATTTTCGAAATTCCGAAAAGCAACTAAGAACTTGATATATGTATTATGCAAGTCTCCCTGCGAATACCTTTCGCTTGTGAAAGTGAACTCCGTAAGTTACATAATTAGAGCTCTAAGGAAACAATTTGTTATACGTTTACTTCAAACAACTGCTTATCGGATATTAGAAGACACACTTGCACGTAAAAGTTATTTGTAGTTTTAAAAGAGGACACAGTGAATCGAAGCGATAGCGATTATTATAGCTTGACCACAGGAGCTATAACGCGCCTGCGGTATGAGAGCGGTGCGGCGGGGGTTACCGGCCGTCAACGCCGACGGCGCAGCGGTAGTATTCTTATCGGTCCCCCGCCCCGTCCCACGTTCCTAGGGCGCGGTACAGAGGTTGTGGTCAAGCTATAACAACCTATAGGCATTTTCTACATGATGAAACCAACACGTCACACCTCTACTAGTCCAGAACTACTAGAGTTAACTTAACCCATTATGACTATACCATTTTCATGAATATGAAAAACGATAGAGATGACTGTATTGATATTTAAACTGGGACTGGGGTTCACTTTAAGCCTAACGCAAATGATTCTTTCTTATTTAACATATTAATTATTAGATTATGTTTAATTTATTTAGAATTATGTTTAATAGGATTGTGTACTAAACGGTTTTCATACAACGTGCCATAACGTTTTCCACCATCTTAACCCTCACCTAGAGTAATGATTTTGTAGTATGTTGTGCAAATGCCTTAGACCTAGGCTTCTATGTTTAAGTTTTTCAAATATTTATTGTAGATTTGAAAATATTGAAACATTTTTGTTTTGTATGAAATCACTTAAATGAAAAAACTAAAACATAGGTCTGAGGCATTTCCACAACATACTACAAAATCATTGGTCTAGGTAAGGGTTTAGTGGGCGGAAATCGTTATGGCACGTTATATGAAAACCGTTAAGTACACAATCCTCTTAAACATAATCATATGCAATGTTCAGCGGTTACATGACATGAAAATCCTAATTTGATTAGAAACAAAGAATTTTGTTTCAGGGCTCTAAATATACTTAAATACTGCATTTTTCAAAATGCATAAGTTTAGATAAGTTCGATTAAGTAAAATTATTTACAATTTTTGTCAGCACGGTCTTATTGCCTTTCTGTGGCTCGTGTGACGGTTTTCAGTATGCTGAACTAAGCCAATACCGATTACATTACAGATTATGAAAGTTGCAGTGCGTTCGACCTGCTAACATTGCTTACTTTCTCACAGCGATTACGATTGGTATTTATGCTTATAATAATAGTATTCCCATGGTAGTACCAGTCTTGGCAACTTTTTATTCAATTCAACGTAAGACACACCAAAGCAGTACTCTATTGCAACACAAGATTCTCACGGCTCAAAATTCATATGCTTATTTTGGCCCAGCCCTTTGTAGTTCAGTCACGTTTAAACCGTAAAATTTACTATTTATATAAAACAACAAGTCCTGACTGACTGACTGATTCATCATCGCCGACTAAATACTGTTAAAGTTACAGTCATGAACTTTGGTAAGTAGAATTTTTTTATTGAGTTGACACAGAATTTTTTAAATTTTGTATGAAAGTTCGTCATTTCTTTAGTTAGAGACATAAAAAATACTTCTTAATGCGAGCGAAGCCGTATGTTTTTCCATCGAAAAAAGGCAAGTTGGCGTGAGATGTTCTAGAAATATAGTCGCTCTCTACCATATAGAAAGTATATTTATTTACTTAGCGATTAAGCAACTTTTTCTTATATACCTAAAATATGGCATAGTAAACATTGAAAACTTTTTTTCGGCGTGATTCGAACCCATGACCCCCAGCTTATGCTACCAACGCACTCATAAACTGAGCCACAGAGGTCGTCAAAGTTAGCGCATCGTTTACTTCGTTTATTCTCCTTGACATAAGTCAAGAAATGTATTGCGTAAGTTCTAGAACCATTTGAAATTCGAAAGAGAGAATATTGGAAAGTTCTCGAACTCACATCTATGAGGCTGTCGATGTTGTGCAAGTCGACGGGTCGCTGCTGGAAATAGAAGGTGCGGATATGGTCCGCGATGCGGCGCGTCCGGTTCTCGGTGGACTTCAGCTCGGGGGGCACGGTGCGGACGAACTCGTTCTGGATCTCCTGTATCAGCTTCGGGTAACGTTGTAAACCTGCGACAATAATTCGAAACTAAAAAAAACGCCAAGTGCGAGGCGAGCTCGTGTGATTGTTACGTATTATTATAGAGCAAAATAGGTCGAATCCCTTTAAATATAATATTTTATATTTATTTAATATATTTAATACTTTTTTGTTTTTTCCTTTGGATTTAATTTTTTGTTAAAAATAATAATATACATACATATATTTAAGATTTTTATTAGGTATAATATAATTATAATCTTAAACATGTGTATAGTATAAAAGTATCATATTATGATACACCCAGGAACATTGAAAAACTTGCTCCGTCGGCGGGATTCGAACCCGCGACCGGCTCAAGCTACCAACGCGCTTACCTTAACTGAGCCACAGAGGTCGTCATATATTTTATATATTAACTGTTATGAGAAAAGAATTTTTAAAATGTAGAGCACTTATACATGAAATGATTTTATTGGTATTTGCCATATTTGCGTACTAAAATTATGTAACAACTCACATGTTAATTTTTGCGTGCTCGGGCCACGGTAGAAGCTCTGAGTCATGCGAAATTGTGCAATTAAATTCTCGACTCCACTTCGCAAATATCAACAAAATGTAAATCCATTTGCTATATTATTATTATTATTATTTTGTAATGATATTTATGGGGCAAGCGAGCATACGGGTTACCTGATGGAAAGCAACTGCCGTCGCCTATAGACACTCGCGACATATTAAGTCGCAAGTGCGTTGCCGGCCTTTATGAGGGATTAGGGAATGGGAATAGGGATAGGAGGGATTAGGGAAAGTTGGGCCACCGGTAAACTTACTGAACGAAACAAAGCACGTCGCCATACACGAACGCCGTTTCACACCAGTTTTCTGTGAGGTATGGTGGTATTACTCCGGTCGAGCCGGACCATTCATTCTCTCACGGCAATGAGCATACCAACTAATACTCTATGGTACCATAGAGTATTAGTTGGTATATGGTAGTACTTAAGATCGGAAAATGTCTCATTGGTACACGCCTCCACCGGGGTTTGAACCTGCACCCTCTTGAGTGAAAACCAAAGGTTCGCACTCGAGAGGGTGCAGGTTCGAACCCGTTCGAGGGGAACCTGTTAGGCCACGGACGCTCAAAATATTATTCGAATGTTACGTCATTTTGTGATTCAGGATTTTGTTGTGTTTCCCCGGCATACTTGTCTCCGAAAGGAGGCAATATTCTTACACAATTTCTTGCAAAATATTTAATATTAAGCTATTGCTTGACCTCACAAATGATATCATTATGAGGTCGAGTCTGGAGAACCCGGAAGAACGATTGTGGTACAGTCGGGCGGGTCACAAATGTCAAATTAAAAAAACAAACATCAGATTGTTCACATTTTATGCGCATGTGAACTTCCCTTATTGTTGACAAGTTGTTTATGGACCTGGACGTTGGAAACTAGAATCATTCTCTTCGTATTGTGTCTACAAATAATAGTAAATAACATTTAGATTTATTACTATCGACTACGTCCGCGTGAAATTTTACAATTTTACAACATTTTTTGGATTACTGCCCGTCTCATATTGGTGATGTTGTATACATATAGACTTCCTCGATAAATTTAATAACCGACGCAAAATTAATTTTTAATTCCGGCTTGTAGCTCCTGAGATTAGCGTGTTCAAACAAACAAATTATCATGTCTAAAATAAAATAAGTGGGATGTGCCCTTAAAAATAGAGTATCCCGCGGTAAATGTACATTTTCCTCTACAAAAAATGTCTCGCGTCCCGTAATTTTCTTTTTCGTGTCAAATTATTATCAAAAACGAACAGGATTTTAGATTCGCTGCAAAACAAATAAGTAAACTTTTCCACTTTATAAAATACTAGCTGTTGCCTGCGACTCCATCCGCGTGGTAACTTTTCTCTTAATTTTTTTTTGCTACAAACCTTACTGAACCCGAGACCTTTCAACGAATGCTAAGCCATGGAAATCGGTTCGTGAATTATATTGTCAGGAAGGAAAACCCGACCCGATGTAGCGACTCTAGTAGAATTTACTAGATGCTACTATTATGGTCGTCGTATGTCAGTAATTTCGCTCTTCTAACGATGCGATCCGATTCACTCGAGTTCCCGAGAATTGAGTTTATGTAAGTGGTTTGCTTGCGCTACATAATCCTTGATAATAGTATGAGGCTGTGTCGTCCCCTAGAGCCTCGCTTGTTATCTAACTTATTGTGGGAAATTACAACACACCGTAGCTAATTCGTATTCCGAAATCACAGTAACACGCGTATCTACGATTATCACCACAATTTAAAGCATGTTATGATCGAGATAGCCGTATCTTGATCGTCACAATGCTACTCGCACAATAAAACTATGCATAAAGTAAACAATGTTTGATTATGTAACTAGAGCTCCCATAAAAAACGTCTATTTAGTACAAAGTTTAGATAAATTTAGTAAATTTGATTAAAACAAAATAACAATTTATTATAATACTTTGAAATAGTGTTAACTAGTTACATTTTTCCTTTTTTGCAAAAAGGTAAATTATGTAGCGCGCGTATAAACGCCTAACTGCTAAAACCACATCAAATTTAAGTCGTCGTATAAAAACTTAGGGACCCTATTACTAAGACTTCGATGTCTATCTGTCTGTCAGTCTGTCTGTCTGTCTCCAGGCTGTTTGTCTCAAGAGTCAAGAGCGGTAACAGCTAGAGATTTGAAATTTTCACAGAATATGTAATTCGATTTCTGCTATAGCAACAAATACTAGTATTATTTAAGAGTTGCTCTCATATAGCATACGTGTTTTTTTTTCAAGTTTCTTCTCCTTGGTACTAGATGGAGCTGCAGCACGTCAACATCTCGATATCACTTGCCAGGAAGCGTAAAGCTAAAACTGTTTGACTGGTACGAAACCCTTCATAAGCGAGTCAAACTCGCACTTGGCCCACTTTTATTTATATTAAGATATAGTAGAAACAGTGAAATGAACTCCATTACTTTAATATAGAAATAGATTCTAGCCGTTTCTATATATAATGTAAGTCACCATCGCTTCCTTCCAGAAATTTCTATCTAACATTTTATAATATATACAGTTACATAAGTCATAATATAGTGTTATAATGTACAATATAATATGTGTGAAATGGTTTTGCAAGAAAATTTACTTCGGGGAAACGCGAGTTCACGCTACTGTTGACATTACGTTTAATAAAGTTTTGCAAATTGTAGTGTATTACTTTAAAACCATGTTATGCTAAAAACAAGCAGAAAAC
>JAOTAV010092537.1:0-11341 GCA_026546445.1 Cyclargus thomasi | reverse complement strand
CAGCCAAATCTGTTCTGCCGTTCTTGAGTTATAAGTGGTGTAACTAACACGACTTTCTTTTATATATATAGATTATCCTACTAGCTTTTGCCTGCGACTACCTTCGCGTGAAACTTTACAAGTTATCCCGTTTTTTACAGTATTTTTTATTGCTGCTCGGCTCCTAGTGGTCGTAGCATGATGTTATATAACCTATAGCCTTCCTCGATAAAAGGATTAACCAACAAGTATTTTTTCATTTACGGTGAGTAGCTCCTGATGTTTGTACGTTCAAACAAATAAACAAACAAACACTTCAGTTTTATATTATTAGTATAGATATGGCGGCTAAAGAAAGAGCGGGTTTGTTAGCTAAACAACATCCAAGTCCGCGGCCCGCTGTCGAGTGCACTCAGCTCATGCACTCTCCAAGTACGCACTGTTTATGCTCCAGTTCGATTTAACCTTAAATCCAATTACAGATAATGGATTCTCGTGGAAGCACAAATATGCCATGCACTCTACTGGAACCATAGCGACGTTGAAAACAAAATATTTTCGTGGGAATTGCGCGAGGCTCGCCTCCGAAAACATACGCATTACGTCCGCTACAGCATCTGTGGTTTCTAAATTGTTATGAATTAAATAGCCGCATTTATGCTGAAGACATTTTAAACGTGAAAATTACTGTCATTTATCAGTATGTCCCGACGAGTTGACGGACCTACGCCATTTGGTAGGAATATGTCAATTCTATGTAAGTCGTCATCTGTCGGCTGGGTTTGACATAACGTTCCAAATTATTTAGGTTATTCCAAATTGTTTATATAGGCTATGTATTAACTTCCCTGATAGTACAAATTATAACTCTATGTTTTTTTAGATGCCGACAATACATATGTTATTCTCATAAGCGTTTTAGGTGGTTTTTATTGTGCTTTGTGAACAATAAAAACAAACAGTTCGAAGTCTAAGCAATAAGCAAATCCTTTGTGTCGTCTTACTGTGTAAATTGTTCTTCTGTAAATGTTTCCTGTGCACAAAAATTATTAAATAAATAAAATAAAAATAATGAAATAAGTGTTTACCAATTATTGTTATTATCTCTCCCACTACCTAACTTGCCACTAGCGCTGAAAGAAATGGAGGTATAAAATATATTTTTTCAATTGTATTAATTATACAGGACGTTAAAGTGAATTTATGTTCGCGGACGTAGCGCGGGGGAAAATAAGTGATGACAAATCGTGTATCTGGTCCCTGGGCGTTTGTTTATCCGGTGTAAATGGCGTGAAACTGGGGCAAAACTCATTAACTCCGCCACTTGGTTTTTATGGCCCGTGTTAGTAGACACTGATTGAAATACTTGTGTATAAAGTATTTGTGATGTTTCCGCCTGCACTATACCTAGATTCATAGTATATTTTCGATGCAGGTAAAAGCAGCGGCGATCTTGACCAACTTTGATCGAATCTTGCTTTAAAAAGTTTCAATTGAGAGCTATTAACGGCACACTAAATTATAGGATTCAGATAGTTACTCTCGTCGTTGAAAATCCAATAAAGCCAGCTAAAGAAAATGTGTTAAAAATTAGAAAATGAAAGGAAATCCGCCAACACCTAACCTAACATTACAAAGTATACCATGCAAATTATTCTTATTTATAGTATTTTTTAAATAATTGATCACTATAATCAATTTTATTTTTGTAGCACTTCGTAGTGTGATGTTGGCAGCTTGGCACTGCGACAGACAAAGGCTCTAACTGACTATTTTTATTTCCCTTTCGTAATATCAAATGACCAGCCATGTTACTGACTAATGATTTCGAAACGCGATTCTTATTACTAAACATATAATAAACATTTTATGGGCTTTTTGATATAACGCGACCAAATTGTATAGGTTCGCTATCCTAATAATAATAATACAATTAATAATAGTCTATGGACGCTTCGCACCACTTCAGTGCCCCGTGTTAAGTACCCGAAGGATATGTGTTAGAGGTTTTTTTTAGTAAAATTACTCACTCGCAACATCAGGGTTGCAGGTGCTTTGCCGGCCTGTTAAAAAGGAATACAATAATAATTTCTTGAAGGTTTGTAAGTCGTCGCGGTCCGGAAAGACTGCTGGTGATAGTTCATTCCTGAGTATTACTGTGTGAGGCGGAAAGTTTCGCGGAAATCGTACTGTGGAAGACTGCCATTCATCAAGACGATAGGTACCAGACAACGGAAATAATTTAATAATTTTATACTATACATATATTAGAGATTTTTATTACATGAGACACATATATTACAATACACATCCAAGACCCAGAAACATTGAAAAACTTTTCTTCCTTCGGCGGGATTCGATCCTGCGACCCCCGGCTTAAGCTACCAACGCGCTTACCAACTGAGTCACAGAGATCATCAAATTTTGTACTTTAAAGATATATTCTTTGTTCAAAATACTATCAAGGTAAAAAACAGACCAACAGTGGTTTTGATCGCAGCTTCGTTTTGGCCGAATGCAGATGACAGTTGAAACAGCCGCATACATTTTTTGCAGAAACTAGGACGAAAGCCAACCTAAAGTCGGTCGGCTCGGGAAAAACACTTACTTAAGGCAAAATGAAAAAAAAGAACTTGATTTTGAACGCAACTTTAATTCTAGCTTATTGTTACTATTCGCAAAATTATTTATTGTACTAATCCCTATAGATATCGCAATTAAGAAACGTCATTTAAATAAGCATCTTCTCTTAATTAACTAATATTTTAATAACAGTAATTCACTTACTTGAGAAAATTAATAACTAGGTACATTAGTATTGAGCGATCTTATTCTAGTACAAGACACAACTTACAAAAAAAGACATTTTCAACTTAAAACTAAACGTAGTTAAAGTATTTGGCGTATTGTAATCTTTTCATTTAATATTTGTACTTAATTAATAAAATAGCAAAGAAATTGTCAGTAGATGAAATAAACATACTATGTAGTGCAGTCTGCATGTCTGTACTACATAGTGGACACACAAAAACTAAAACAATTTAAATAAAAAAAAATTCTACCCCTGATTCAAAAGAAGAATAAAAAAACCTTGAAATACATCACAAGTTTCGTTTTTGAATAATTCAGGCGAAGTATAAAATATTTGATTTACGAGTAAAAGCGTACTTAAAAATTTCAGTCAAAGCATTTCCCTCGCGAGTACTGAAAAATTGAATGGTTTTCGACACGATTTTATCAAATTGATTTGTATGCTTGTAAACAAATCCAGCTCGGTTTTGACCTACTTCTAATCTTCCTATTTTGAACTTCGCTAATTCAAACAATTTTGGCAGCAACTTGTTATAAATAAATACTTGGGTTTTGGTAAACAAGAGGCTAGTCACAAGTAAAATCAATCAATGTGGGAGTTCTGTTTTTGAACGAAACAACTTTGTTTTATCCGTACCGATCTAAAATCTTAATACTCCTTTACCACCCACTTTTCTAAATTGTTATCGATACTCTTAAAGTCCAACTTACAACTTTTAGACGAATGACAAACTTAATGTAATATATGAAAGTAAATCAGGTTTTCTTTCCTGACGCTATTACTCCACAACCGGTTTTCACGGTTTGGCATTCGTTGGAAAGGTCTCAGTCTACACGAGGTTTGTACCAAAAAACGAATTCAGGAAAAAATTCAAGAATAAAGTTATCATGCGGAAGGAGTCGCGGACAATAGCTAGTATTTTTGAAGATCAAACGAACTTACCTTAAGTGAAGTTCGATCATAATTTTATGAGCGAATTCATTATAGTGGCATTTCTATGAACGTATTTTAGAGATACATTTAAAAAACAATAACGTCAGTGTCATGGTTCCCGGTTTTGACTGCGCTTCAGATATCAGGTCATCAGCAAAAAACTTACCTGCGATGCGCATTTTATATTTGTAACATGGGTAGGGTAACTGGTAACAGTTTATATAGCGTTAGTTTGGATTAATCATGTCTCATCATGTCTCATGGTTGACTAAATTTTTGAAGTATCAGTATTTTAAGATACCTAGTGGCCGATTTCGTTCTTATTTGTGATTGTGTGTAAGTTGGGCACTACTTGAAATAACTGAGTTATGAAGTAAATTGAAGTAATTTTAACATAATATATGGAGGATGGATGGATGAATGTATGGAACCTCCTTGATTTTAACACATAGTCAATATTTTTGTAGGATATTTATCTAAACCCTTAAAATACATGTAGAACAACGGCGTACAGCCAGTTTAATACACTTACACACTAATTGGCATTAATAAAACTTTATATTTTTAATGATCTCGTGAGGCGTGCTATGACTTGCCACAATATCTTATTTACGGGTTGGTTTGCCGATAAGCAGTTCTAGAAAGTTGCCTAGAAGCTGGTGTTCCCTTATTCGTATTCTTTGAGGCCTCACAGATGACGCTGTTTCCGACGACGTCGAAGTGATTGCCGGGCCAAGGTTCAGGTCCGGCATGTCTTCAGACAGAAATAGAAGCGAGATAGCCTCCACGTGGTTAACTGCGTGAACAGGATATATAGACAGAACAGGACAGGATAGAATAACAGAATAGTTATTGTCTATTGTAGAAAGCAAAAACCTAGTTTTGGTAGTTGCGTGATTATGTATTTGAACAACAAAGGCCCCAAATTTGGCAGTTGCGAATTCATATAATTTTTTTAAACGACGAAAGCCCCGACTTTAGCAGTTGCGCGTCCATATAGCAAAAACCATGTTTGGTAGTTGCGTGTTTTATTGTTTAGCCTTAGTTTTAAACGATGAAATCACCAACTTTAGCGTATTCGTAAATTTGAATAAAATGTAGGTAGATGTAAAAAACTTGACTATACATTTATATTGCGTAGCGGAAAAAAAACAATACATGTAATATGTTTAAATATGCCTTATTAATGATCTAGGTACATAAAATATTATTAATTTATTATGGAAAATGGCTATTCACGATTTTACATCGAATTAAAACTTACTTGGTTAGTTAGTCTGACGAAGATCGAGTCTTGTTTATATGTTTCCCAATGTAAATGTTCTTCTACTTTTTTCCTCAGTACTCGGACTTCCGCGTTTTCTCCCTATGTTAAAAGCACCACGTCGTAGGTAAGTTGGGAACGTGCGAAGGGTTCGGCACGAAAAAACCGAATGACCTGAATAAAAAAACCAAATATCATAATATAAAATAAAAGAAAACGGAAAATCATTTACACATACAGCGCCATCTCTGATACCTGGCGTGCATTACAACTGAGCTTGACAGCTACTCATTGTACTCTGCTCAATTAATTTCTCATATTAGACTTTAAATAGTTAATTGCGTTGTTAAAATATCACTATGCGATAAGCATTTTATTTTCTTATAGAAAATAACAATTCTCATATTTGTTAACACGTGGACGAAGAAGTCGCGAGCAACAGCGAGTTTACTAATAAACCGAGTCCGTCGGAAAATACACTACGAAAATTTATGCAAGTATACTTCGATCTTCATTGTTTGTGACTAATTCAAAAGAACTCTATTATCCTGGGTCCTAGTTGTATTCTTACTATCTTAAGGAAGGATAATACTTTGGTCTATCGACGCACACTATAGTCACCTGCATAATATCTCATTACGTGATGAATACCGATGATAGCTATCTAGCTATCATTGGTATTCATCACAACACACATAAACGCGTGGCGCTACGAACAATCCCTTGCCTTGGTCAAAAGAGATTCGAACCGGCTACTTAGTAGAAAGAGCCATTACTATGTACTAAGAGTTAACGTGTCTTCGCGTGTGATGCGCCCAGTCACGCGACCAGGTTAACCTCTACAAAACGGTATCCTAGAACATTCCCTGACCTCTGTCGGTTCATTGTCGTAATGTTTAACTTTTATCAAAAGTTGTTGAGAGAGGACGTAGTCGTCTAAGATCTTGTTTGGGATTTTTCAAAGAAAGTTATGCAAAATCGTCAGTCTCACATAGGGCATCGATATTTTGGCGAGAGTTTATTTATGAAATGACATAAAACATAATAGTTGCTGATTTTAATGCGGATTCGTGTCATCATGAATCACTCTATCGGTAGATAATTGATAGAGTGATTGATGATGATACTTTGTACGTGACTACCAATATTTCCATTGCAGCAGTGCAAGGGTGGATTCCTACGTCTCAAATTAATTAGAATGACGTCACAAGCAGCATAGTGCGTCAAGAAGTGTGAGTTAACTGCGAGAAGGATGCTCAGGGCAAGGGCACTCGGCACTCTGCAATGCAGTGGAGTTGCCATGTTTATGAATTATGTACAAGTCCGGTTAGCAGTCGCGCGTCGTTTCGTTAGCACGTATGAAATTACGGCGACGTGGCACATTCTCTCTTTGCCTAATTTACTATACAAAGGTGAATGCTGAATGTTCTGTGTTACTGCTAACAGCTAAGCTGTGTTACTGCTAAATGCTGAATGTTCTGTGTAACGGATTAAGTAAAAAATCAACTATTTACTTAGTACCTACTCTAATGGTACTAGATAAGCCGTAAGGGTACTGAACAGAACTGCCTAAATTAAATTACTAAGTGCCTGTTTCTTCACTTCCCGATAATTGCCGTATAGGCTATCCACAACTTATCATATACATGATATATGGAGGATCAGACAAATGAATGTGAATCGTCTATCCGCAACTTATCAGGAGTTGGTGCAACAGGCCCTCAATTTTATATAAAAATTATTTCATCCCAAAAAAAATATTTATGTATCACACATGATTTATCAAAATATAGAAACAGAATACTTTGAATCTATTTGTTTTATAAATACATCATGTAATGGTCAGACGGTCAACGATAGACAGTTTACATTTAGCTACACGCGACAAAGAACTCGTACCCGGAGTCCCGATTAAACCCGAATGGAGCCCGAATTGTCATAATCAAGTAGCAAACGGTACAAATGCCGTCGGATTATTGAATAATGATATCACAGCCGCAATCACGACGGACAAGATTAATGAGTGCTGTGCTGAATAGAAGGCGCCGCAGCTCCGGGACTGACAGTTTCCCATTATGATGTTTTCCACTCCACAGACACTGCTATATGCAAATTCGGGATTGAATAGTCAATATCTTTGTGTTGGAACGTGGAATTTAATAAAGCCTCCCGTTTCCCAAAATCTAAATGACAACTTGACTTTGCTTTTTAATTTTCTCATATTTTCGACGAAAATAATAAAATTAGCGATCAAGTGCGACCTGAACTCGAAGGGCTCCGTGTAAGCTTTATAATTGTTTTTTGGAAATGAAAAAGCTTTGTCTTGATAATAGCGAGACATTTATAGATGAGTGTGTTCTTCTGTGATACAAAGGTATCATTTAAATTCCTATAGGTACCTCTCATGAGTTAGGACAGCTCACAAACGATTTATCTCAGGACAATATTTGCAGTCATAGTCATATAAGGCTACATTATTACATTAACGTATATTTTTTTATATTTTAGGGGCAAGTGACCAGACGGGTTACTTGATGGAAAGCAAATTACCGTCACCCATGGACACTCATAACATCCAAAGAGTCGCAAGTGCGTTACCGGCCTTTATGAAGGAATGGGAATAGGGATAGGAGGGATTAGGAAAGTTGGGCTACCGGTAAACTCACTCACTGAACAAAACACAATGCCGTTTCACGCCAGTTTTCTGTGAGGCCGTGGTATCACTCCTGTTGAGCCGGCCCATTCGTGCCGAAATATGGCTCTCCCACGGCAAAAATCATGCCATAATGCTTTATACTCACACTGACGTAGAGTCGAAGTCGACGCACGCTAGGACATTTACATAGCGAAAAAATTTAGGTACTTAGAAAATAATAAAACAATACAGGTAAATATTATGTAGTCGGAAATTTCGCAAAGTTTTCAAAGGGAGAAGCTTAGTATGGTTTCGTTTGTAACAAATATGATCAATTATTTTATGTTATGAAAGAAACTTAACAGTAATGTGAAAATCGTTAACGATATTTTGTACATGGGAGAGAATGGGCAGAGAAAATGTTATTTAATTAAAAGATTCCATCAAAATGCCGTTAAAATGTATAAACGAAATGAGCTGATTCGCAGCTGCGTACCGACGTTATTCCGCGCGAGCGACTCGGGTGAAGTGAAATAAATGAAACCACACACGATTGAGCAGACATTATACTGTCTATAATGAAACTTGTTGCCACAAAGGAGCCCGAGCGATCATTGTGATCGGAATAAAATATTTTTGAACGCATACAAATCAAGTCTTGTGATATTTCGTTTTACCTGTGTATTATGCGTATTTCACATGATGGTTGCCACTCATCGATAAAAATAATAATTATTATATTATTTTTATGCATTTTTTCCTATTGTCTTTAATTTTGAAAAAGACAGTGAGCACTATTACGGATTTGACTGTACTACTTTTACTGTAATTGTGAAATTTCATGAATTACAATCGAATTCTGTAAGATACATGAAATATTAAGGTGCCGTACTTTTAAATTGGAACGCCGAATCCTACTTTAACAAACGTTAAATGACAATTGTGAGAGACAATTGAGAGGACGGTAGCGTTCTGTCGAATCCAAGCATTTCAATATGCCGTTTGAGAGTAAGGCTTGATAGCGTTAGAAAGACCCATAGAGCGTTGTCGATAACTTCCAAAGGTAGCGAAATAGATTTTTTCGCACCAATAACGAAGCTATTAAATGTCAAAAAATATATTTCACACAGCACACCTCTAAGTAACATGGCGATGTTTTTTGTCAAATCCCATACTATTTTGACTTGTCGGTATCAAAAGCAATTTGTCTAAAATATTTTCGGTCATTTTGTAACTAACATAACACTTTGTTGTCAATTGCTGTTAATATAGAAAATTACAAATTGACTAATGATAACGCTACTGCCTAGATTGACCGAAAGCACAATATAAACTATTTTGTGACATCCCTACCGTAGTGCGGCGCCGCAGGGCTGGCGCGGGCGGGCACGGCGCTAATCGTGGCGAGTTGGGATATTTACTGTCCCCGGAGGCGCGTCATCTGATAATGTAACGTCCTGCCCGTTGCGCCGCACTTGATAACATTGTCCGGGATTTACGTCTCACTATACGCTTTTATTACTCTAAATGCGTAACCTGCTAATCTGTATTTATTTATGGTTAATCGATGTGATTTTATGCGTTAGGTTGTTTGGATCGGTAAGTAGCTAGGGTTGCCATTTGTCACTAATTTTTTGTTATGGCTAGTATTTTTTCAAATACATATTTAAAGTGTTATCCATTACTGCCTGAAGTAAAAAGGTACATTTTAATATTATGTAGGTTTATAAGGCTGTCACGTAGACTTTTCCTAAATCCTATATATTTACAGAATACGCTATAAAATACAAAAAACATTGATTTCAAAGAGTGTGGTATTGTAAGGCTCACTCGAGTCAATAAATAAACCAACAGATTTGGCAATTGCGACATAAATAACGGGAAAGTGTGAAAAGCCGGTGCGCCTTACTGATAAGCTTTAAAAATAACCCAAGTCTTTATTTTTGTTGGTTAAAATAATAAATTGTGCGAGCGTATTACTGTAAGTATGAGTTATGGTGGAGCGGTGGCTTTATTGGTAAGTTTACATTGAAAAATGTATGTTACAGCGAAAAGTAAATAAGTGCCTCACATTTTAATATTGAAGCAATTTACGTCCCAGATTTAAATGAACGGCTTCATTTGATTACGAGTAAGTTATCTGCGTGTAATACATATACGATATTTTAATATTTATTACTCGTAAAATATGTATGAATTTATTAAATTGAACATTATTTTTATTTACCAGACCTTATTTTAACTTAAGTTTCAGTAGCTGAAATGTAGGATAAAATCAGTAGCGGATTAGTGCCTCATAAAATAATTTGGCTTTAAAGTATAAAATGAATTTTGAAATTTCTCGCCGCTCCGGGAATTTTATTCTGCTGAGTCAGCACACGAGGTTGCCAAAGACTTAGATCTGCCTTCTCTGGGATCCGGCGATTATTTATTTACGACGGACTCCGTGGCTCTTATAGGTCAACAGAAACTATCAACATTTTTGTAATGGATCCTTTTGAACATTAAAAAAAATCAAATTCAAAACAAGATTCTGAAGAATGCAACGGATAATATACCTTATCTAATATTATGTATATTGTACTCGTATGTATAATAGAGAGTCGCTTAAATAATTTTCATGAAGAGTATCATTTATGCATGCATATATTATTCGTTTATAGAGTAATACGTATTACGTAGGCCATTAAAACTTTTCAAATATTAGCAGACCCAAGTATTAGCAAACATTAATGTCTTCTGATAGCTTTGATAAAGTTATTCCTTAGTATACATGCGGGCGGCGCGTCGTGGGCGACACAATTTAGTCTTACTTAATTTTATTACATACTAGCTCTTGCCCGCGGCTTCGCTCGCGTAGAATTCGAAAATTGGTAAAAATTACCTTATTTCACTAAAAAGAGATGTTTTTTCAAAACCAAAAGTAGCCTATGTTACTCTTCATTCTTATTATTAATGCTATGCAAAACAAAGTCGACTGGTTGCTTCATTGGGGTGTGAAGGAATGACAAACAAACAAAGAAAAAATTCACTTTCCCATTCATAATTTTTGTATTTATAATGTTAGAAAGGACTACCAATCATGAGTAAGCTTCTACACAGAATCGAGGGTACATTTTTAAGCAAAAATATTTATTAGACTGAAATGATCAAATTTAAACTGTTCTCAAAATGTTTTAGAAACAATTTGGAAGTATAAGAATTTCCCGCGTTCGACTCGGTGAAGTTTAGCCGCGAAATGACGCAAGTTGGAAGCTCATTTACTGCTGAAAATTAAGAGCATGTACGATGTACGGTCGTGAAAAAAAACTGGCTTCCTACATATGCAAACTTATTGCAAGGTCGTAAGGTAATGTAGTGAAGTTCTCAATATTTCGGCGACAACGGTACACACTATATGGCATAGCATATTCTAAGGTGACATGAAACGATTATGGCACTTTTTACTTCCCGGCGGCTCGATCGTATCTACTTTGCAGAAATAAAGCAATTTATGTTTTCAACTGCTTCTATTTAAGTAAATCTCACTATATTTATGGTATTAAAGTTGTGATGTTAGTTTAAATAAGATTAATTTGTAATCCAAACTGTAATAACGCTGAAGCGAATAAGCTTCAAGTAATGTTTTTTGTCATATATATATACGACCTCTGTGGCTCAGTTGGTAAGCGCGTTGGTAGCTTACGCCGGGGGTCGCGGGTTCGAATCCCGCCGACGG
>JAOTAV010092526.1:0-11341 GCA_026546445.1 Cyclargus thomasi | reverse complement strand
AAGAAAATTGATTTCCCGCCTTTACTTGACACTGGCCATGGTTATAGCCAAGCGCCATATATATAAATAAAATAAAATAAAAAAATAAAAGAAAGAAAAAGCAGATTTGGTACGGAGTGAAATAAGTTAGCGGACGACATTGACAGAAGTTTGGTCAAAAAGTAAAGTACCTACTGTCAAAAAAACACTCCGTACCAAATCCGCATAGTGTGGAGAAGCTCTTCCATTATAGGTTAATCCGCAAACTTAGTCGCGGAAAAGTACTCAGAATATTACCGAAACACATACATATTTTGAAAGTAATAAGTATTCCGGCTCGAAATGATTACGGGTCATTTTTTACCCAAAGACAGGTCAATAACTATTTGTATAAATAACCCGGACAAAGAACCTGAGAAGGGTAAAAATGTCGGATAAAATAACTTACGGGTACCCGGGTTACCCGGGTCCCTTATAAGGATTTAGCGATAAACACAAGCTAAACGCCGCTTAGAACACTACCCAACTATTGTATTCCTTTTTATTTATAGATTATCGGATCTTTATGTAACTTTTTAGGGCCTTTGGAGGATTTTTTGACGATTTTCGAGTTTGGAAATTCTGTTTTTTTATTGATTCCCAATGGTTGGAAACTGTTTTTTTAACTGATCCTAAGCCTTTTCTAGATACCTATATAAAAGTGACAAAGTGTCGTGTTGTCATTTTGCTTTTGAAAATCGTGGTTTGTATAGAAATTTGAAGACATAAGTGGAAGAAGTGAAAAGGCATCATTTTACAACCTTAAAGTAAATACTTTTTTTTTGCCATAAAATTTTGATATATCTTGTAATTTTGCGATTTTATTATCTAGGTTATATTTCTAGTTATAAATAAAATCTATAATACTTTAATTTCAAATCATTTTCCGGTCCTAAACCGTCAATTTTCCCCAAAAATCCGGCAGTTTTTAAGGAGTTAGTTATACGCTTCTTCCGTTTCTATCTTCATTTAGACTTCTAAAGAGAAAGGTTTAATGAACCTTACCGCCAATCTTGAGCGTATACATAATATCTACTGTCTAGTGTTTACCTGTAATAACTATTTTCGATGAGTTTTAGCTCAATCTACAATCAAATCAAACAAAACTTTTAACTATCAACAGTAATAGATTCCATTCCCAACGGCATATTATTCTCATCTCGATACTAAAACATTCATTGCGCCGGAATCCAAAGTTGTTTGCTCCGAGAACACTGCAGTTGCAAACACCATCCGATTGCCATAGCCAACAGAATTATTGAAACTATGGCAATGTTGACTGAATCACTCAATAATAGTCAGACCTTGCCGGACTGTTTGTTTATTGAATTGGAGCTTAATATTTGCGGTACAGGTTTCAAATTTTCATTTGCTTGCCCAGTAAACTTATAACCACCGAACTTAGAACCTTCTCGTGTTTAGAGGTCGATTGAAAAAAAAAAACATTTATTACGGTTGGTTCTAAAAGATGTACTTTTGTACATCTTTTAGAACCGACCGTAATAAATGTTTTTAATTCCTATTTTTCTTTACTACAATAATGATATCATGCGAAAAAACTTTGAGCGCTATTTTTGCGTTAAAAATGTGACTCCCGGCTTAAAACATAGGTTACAGCTTGACAGTTTACAGCATTTATGTTTAAAAAATCGGCTAAGTGCGAGTTGGACTCGTGCACGAAGGATTACGAACCATAATAGAGCATAGGTAAAAATTATATTTTTTGGATGAGATTTATTTAATCATTAAAATTTATTACTGATTAAGAAAGTATAAATAAAACTAAGTATTTTGTGAAGTTTAAAGTGCCTACCTATTGCTATTATTGATGTCGAGCAAAAAATAGCATAAAATCACGTTTTTGTATGAGAGCCTTCCTTTTTTTATTTTATTGAATTTATTTTAGTTTTTTAGTATTTGTTGTTATACGGCAACAGAAAAAAAACCCTAAAAAAGGTAGTAGGAAGCGATAAGTTCAACGAGAACATTTTTCGCAGTGAAAAATATGGTTCGACGACACAGCTCACAGTGACGAATCGGACAATGGGGCAAATATGTAAATAGGCGGTTTCCCCCAATGGCAGATTAATGGCCGACCCGTCACTCGCTACATTTGTCATGTTTGAGAAAACTCCAGACGCTTTCTACAGTCAAATGGATTTTATTTTAAGACATCACCATCGTTAGCGTCAATATGAACACATTACATATGCTATGTTTCATTGTTTTGGCGCATTGAGTGGCTTAAATCATCTGTCACACGATCATATTCGAGTGGCTACTACTTTCACAGCTCTCTACGAGAAAAACATACACACACAACACGGTCAAAATCAATAGACATTTGACCCTGATAAATAAATGTTACAACAGTTGCTGTTGTAACATTTAATTAACAATTTTGCTTTAGTCAGTAATCTTTTGTTAAACTAAGTACTGATTTCTGCGGAGAATGTAATTTTGCTGAGTAAAGTCAATAATAATGAAGTATTAGATGACTTGTCGAAAAATTCTACACGTGTAAGGCCTATGTTACACAAATCCCAAGAGGGTAAAGACCTTTCAGCCGTAGGGACCAATGAACTTGACTTTGAGGTTACCTTTTTTTGAGGATGATGCACGAAATAAGGATAAAAACTTAAAAGTGAAATGTTATTATAATATGTTTGCTTCTGTTTTTTCAGTTGTTACTTATGACAGTGATTTTGGACCCTTAACAAAAATAGGGGCTGGAAATTTTAACCTAGCCGATTTTTCTTGCTAATTCCATAACACAAAAATAACTGTAAATTTTTTATAAGTATTAGTATCAATTAGTGAATAAGAACAACTTGTATATAATGTGGCCAATGACAATAATTTTGGACATATTGCAATTTCCAGCCTTATCTTAGTAAAATTTCAAAAAACTTAAGTAACGGACTTTTAAAATGATAGTTAAATAACTGTGTTATATGAAGGGACAGACAGACATGATGAATCCATGAGGGTTTACCGTCTTTGCCATTTTGGCTACGGAATCTTCAACACCAGACAGCTGTATAAATATCGCGAAACAGACAAATACGTAAACCGGGATAAACAACGTTTATTACAACTCACTACGTGTAGTTTTGTACAGTAATATGAACCAATTGAGACAACGCCCGAGTTTCACAATAAATTTACTTTTAAACTTTACATATTCCAACTCCTAAGAATTGTTTGAGAATCTTTCGAGTTTAAATTAGTTTGAGATAGTAAACTTTACTCATCTTCGGAGTAAACAATTTATTTGAGTTAGAACATGTTGTGAAGCTGCCATCTTTGAGCTCAAAATTTGCTACCCTTTTATGTGTATCTGTCCCTGAGGCCATATCATAAGTTCAATTTTAAAAACTGAGCGGATTTAAGTAGAGTTAAAAAAAACACTAATAGCTTCTCAAGCACATTCCTCTGCAGCGACGAATATTTTATTATCAGATGTTACCCTTTTGCTACAACTCGTTAGACTCGTACCTACATTTTTACATGATAAAAATTATCCTCTCTCTTGCTGGATCCTGGAACTCAAGGCATCTTCCTATCAAATCTGTTCAGCAATTGAAACAAATAGCGCGGACTAATAACAAACCGCGGACAAACTCAGATTGTAACTTATGTATGGGTATGAATGAGACTTTGTGAAAATGTTATACAGAGTTTATTAAAAGTAAGTGATAAAACATTAAACATAGTATGTGTTCCTGATATAGAGTTCACTGTGAAAGTAGCAGTGCTGAAAGTGCAAAAAAATTGTGATTTGTATGGACGAACTCATGTCGCTCATGCGCTTAGTCATACATTCACGAATTATTTTTTCCGCTTTCACTGCTGCTACTTTTACAGTGAACTGTATATCAGGGACACATATCCTTAAAGTTTAATGACTTACTTTTGTTACATCCTGTATACTCAACGCCTCTGATTAGGATTTCATTTCACTTCCCTGAAATAGATTCCAAACTACATTTGTCAAGAGACACCGACCACAAATCTACATACATTTGCATTGGCAAGCTCTCCCCTGTCCTTTACACTAATATTTAATTTAATCTACAATATCCACTCCAGTTAAAATATGCTAACAAACCCTGTCCATTTCCATACTTTGGACAAAAAACTTTGAGATCCTTACTTCCTTATTTATAATTACATGAATGGAAAAGTGTGTTGGTTTGTCTTCCTTCACGCCCAAACAAAACAACCAATTGACTTGATTTTTGTCATAGACTTAGTTAAAAGGACGAAGTTTGACATAGGCTAATTTCGATCTTGAAAAAACACCAAAGACGACGATTCGTAATTTTAAGCTTTTTGAGTGGAGCTACAGGCAAAAGCTAGTTAGTTATATAGCTGATCCGGCGAACGTTGTTTTGCCAAAAAAAATTTAGGGTTGTACTACCTCTAACATTTAGGGGGATGAAAAAATTATATATATTTTTGGCTAATGTGCTAAACGTTTAAGCGTACTTATAAGAGGTTAAACTTACCCCGCTGGCCCATGTATAAATAAGCCTTAATCATTATCAAATTAGTATAGTAATGGTTATGTTATCTATATATATAAAAGAAAGTCGTGTTAGTTACACCACTTATAACTCAAAAACGGCAGAACAGATTTAGCTGAAAATTGGTAAGGAGGTAGCTTAGAGCCAGGAGACGGACATAGGATACTTTTTATCCCGTTCGACAGCGTTCCCGTATGACTTGACATGAAACGTCAGTCACTATAAAACGTGGTATAACAAAAAAGAATCAGACTTGGAATAACAAAACGCAAATGACAGCGATGTAATTGACGTAAAATGAAGCTAATATTATAATTCTTCTCTGAGTGTGTTTGTCACTAAACTTCTCTTAAACGACTGGACCGATTTCGATGAAATTTTTTGTGTGTGTGTTCAAGGGGATCTGAGAATGGTTTAGATTCACAATAGCTCGGCAGGACAACTTCTGCGGGGTCAACTAGTAGCTAATAAGCAAAAAAGATTTATTCAAATCCGTCCAGTAGTTCCTGAGATTAGCTCATACAAACAGATAAACAGACAACATTTTTTTGTGTTCGGTATGTGTTCTATTTCTGTCCCTTAGTACCTCCACATTTAACATTTTGTAAAAATATTAAATGTACAGATACTCCAATTTTACTGTTTTATTATATGTATAGATTTTTCGGGTCCAAAAGCGTCAATTATCGCAAAAATGTTAGTTATCTGCTTCTTCCACTTGTGTCTTTAATTATGGACAGCTAACATTTATACCGGTAACCCGAGGCAACTCTCCCTACACCTGCACCCTATTCCCGTAGCATATTTCATTCATTAGAAAAACGCTTTTGCAAATCCTCTGATGTTGCAAGCGTCCACGGGCAGAACAGTAGTTGCTTTTCCATTAGGTGGCCAAAGAGTAATTGCTTCAATCAATCGCTCGCGTGTTATCTTTTGACCTTTCGATTTTTAAGAAATCATTTAAGATTATCGTAATACTCCTTTTTTTGTGTATTTACTCTTTATGCAAAGACTACGACACAACATTAACCTGCACGCTAAATTTCAGTCCGATCCGTCCAGTAGTTTTGGCTATGCGTTGTTTTTAGACTACTAAGTCAGACAGTCACCTTTGAGTATTCAACCGCGGCTTTGTCCTCGTGAGATTGACTCATCCCATGGGAGCATTCAAATAATAATTTGCTTATAGTACCGACCATAACCCGTCTCAAAACACAAACATACAAACGATATAAGTCGGGTTTTCCTTTCTGAAGAAATAACTTCAGAAAGCACGAACCGATTTCCAAGGTTTTGCATTCTTTGGGAAGAGGTTTATAGCAAACAAAATTTAGGGAAATTTCAAGAGAATGGCAAGAAAACCACGCGGACGGAGTCGTGGGCAATGGCTAGCTTATTATATAAAATAAGTCGGATTTTCCTTCCCTACGTTATAGCGCATGAACCGATTTCCACAGTTTTGCATTCGTTGGTATTCGAATGGTTTCGGGCTCCGTAAGGTTTGTAGAAAAGAAAATTCTGAAAATATTTCAAGAAAAAAGGAGGAAAACAGAGAAAATCAACACGGACGAAGTCCCCGCGACTTCCTCTATTTGTAAAATGCTAGTATAAGTATATATCTATGATATAGGTTCTCAGGTATGGAAACTTTACAGGTAACTTCGCGGAGGCGGCGAAAATGTCACAGATGAAGACTCTGCGCTTGTTCCTGCAGTTCTTCAAGAACCTTTGGGCAAATGTGTACCTGGGGGGCACTCACCCCCTCCACCCCAACGTTCCTAAAACCTTCGTGGAACTGTACCATGAAAAGGTGGAGAAAGTATTCTTCCCTCCCGCTGGTGGAGACCCCAATAAGAGGCCTGAGACGTAGACTTGATTGTATGAAATAAATTATACGATGATTTTATGTGACTGAATTTTTATTTTGTGTGTATTTCTAGTATACAAGAAATATACACACGCTATCTTTGAGATATGTCTCAGATATATTTACTAGATTATAACTGCGTACTAGCTATATGATGGAAATTGTACAGGGTGTAAGAAAAGTTATAATACTTAAGTTGTTTAGAGGTATGTATAAGCAACATGAGTTTACCTATAATACAAATGACATTTTTTTATTACTTTCATGGTTGCCACTTACAGTAAACTCTATATAAGGCACACAATATGCACACTAAAATATTATTACTTTCTTTTGTTACATCTATATATATAAAATAACAAGTCCTGACTGACTGATCGCCGAACAAAAACTGTTAAAGCTACAGCCATGAAAATACTTCTTAATGCGAGCGAAGCCGCTAGAAAAAGCTAGTCTTGTATATTTCTATTGTATAAACTTAATACCATAAAAAGTTTAATGATAAAAAAGTTACTTAATTAGTTCTTTTTCGAATATTTATCGACTAAATATTTTGCACTTCGCTGGTGATAATTTACTTATAAATTAATTGAAATTCGGTGTGCAGAATAACAAGATATTATGTAAGAGCGAGATCTAGCGACGATCGCCAGTGGGTGATCTTGATAGTATATAAGAGGCGGTTCGTCCACACCCAGAGCATATGTCAGACTACCGTACCGACATAATGAAGGTACGAAGCTTTTTACTCACGTATGAAATAGTTTTTCAAGAATAATTATTTGGTGTTTCGTTAATCAATGATACTAGTTTTCGTACGCAAAAAAAAAAATTGAAATACCGCGAGTGCATTTCTTAGCGATTAAACGTTGCTTATCCCGTGGTCTACTCTATATGTGGACCAAATGTCATATAAATTGGTTCAGCTAGAACGTGATGCCGTAACAAAACAGAATTTAATTTTATGTATGCGATGTGCCTTTAATAAGATATTTATTGAAGTGTAAATATGTTTTAGGTGTTTGTGGTGTCGATTTTGTTCGCGGTGTTGAGTGGTGCCACTTGCAGCGTGGTGGCGTGGCCGGGTGCGGTCTCACTGTCGGCGCGAGCGATTCCTCTATCAGCGAGTGCGGTCCCATTATCAGCGCGAGCGATTCCTCTGTCAGCGGGTGCAGTCCCATTGTCAGCGTCCTACGTACAGAATTTAGTAACACCACAAGTGAAAGCATTCGGATACTCCACCAGTCAGTACATCAGCTCGGTAAGTTTACAATAGAAGGTAACACTTATACTTTCTTAAAAAGGTTCTCTACTATTCCATTGAGCTAAATCCTCAATATGTATTTCGCATCCCGATTTGCTGCAGAATCATGTCCTGCAAGATTCGAAGGACGATAATTGTTTGATATTATGTATCATAATAAAATTAAATAAACATTAAAACATGATATACATCCCACAAACTTTCTTCGACAAATGGACAAAACGCAACTTTCCGTAAATAATCTGCCGCTCTACAGGGTGTAACAAAGTAATGTGACAAAACTTTAAGGATGTGTCCCTGTAACAAATGTAAAAATAATAAGTAAAGAGCAGCGTTGAAAGCGAAAAAAAAAATTGTGATTTGTATGGGCAAACTCATGTCCCTCGGGCACTTCGCTATACAAATCACGAAAAAAAATTTTTTTCGCTTTCAGCGCTGCATTTCAGGGACAAATACGATTCTTAACGTTTTATCACTCACTTTTGTTACACCCTGTATATTCCAGATTTTTTCAGAAATAGTAATCATTATTGTCAGTTAATGAAACAATTGTGTTAAATTTTATTTATTAAAATATAAACTTTTACACATAAAGTATTAAGTAAAATAAAATAAAAACTCAAATAAGGGTTTGTAATATACGATTAAATAAAAATATATGGTATATTAACATCCCAATTAAATTTGAGTGAAGGTCAATTTTTATGACGAATATATCAGTATTTTGTTATTTATTCGTTGTAAGGAAGCATTTATTATCCTCAATAAAATATTTACATTTATTTTAATTACATAACTTATAAAATGTTATTTATTGCGCTCACCTCTTTTAAAATGTAACTAATTTCAGTCTATGCGCTTTCTTAAGGTTTTTTACATTTTTAACTACTGGCATTTTGATCTATAACTTCTCCAGGGTCTAGAAACTAATTGCTGTACGTAAAGTAAACGACCTAGCACTTTAAAAATAGTCCTTTTTAAATGCCAACCGCATTTTTTCGCGGTACTTTATTTGCCTATTTACATTGGAGCATGTTTCTTTTAACAATCGTAATTCATCTTAAAAACGTCAGGGTTCGTATGCGAAAAAACGTCTTGTTTCAATTATTGCCTACCAATTCGCAGTAGAATTGAATTTCGTATATGAAAACGATTTTTGTTTTTAACTTTCGTTAAACAGGTGTTGTGTCAAAATTTTAATAAGTTATTGACATGAAAACTATTAAACGATTGCTTAAATCTTTTGTGGTAAGATGATCAGCGTTCTCATGCTGTTTTAAAAGCTATCTTTTCTCAATCCATGGATGTTGACCCTGTTGAGAAATTCAAACTCCACGTCCAAGATTCATATTGACACATCTAATCTATCTTTTCAGGCACCATCATCAGTCGCGTTTGGATACCAACCCCAGATCAGCTACCAGAGCTACCAGATCCCAGTGAGTCACTACTACCCCCAGCACATCCAAAACTACAGGCCAATCGTCGCGCCGGCTTACTACCCGTCCACCTCTCTCTTCTACCCGACTCTTTCGCCTGCTCCCGTCGCGCCCGTCGCCCCGGTTCAACAACCCCAACCCCAAGAGCCGATACGGGGTGACGAAGATTCCGCTGTAGTGGACTCAGCTGAGTTCCCTCAGCAGCAAACGTTTGCGCCCCAGCCTCAGGCCCCTGGCAACGATTACTTGCCTCCTACGAGTGCTCCAGCTCAACCGTCCTACCCGAACCCGGCTGACCAGCAAACGCCGTCCTACCCGAACCCAGCTGACCAGCAGATGCCGTCCTACCCCAGCGCCGCCCCCCCACAGAACTTCCCCGCCGCCGACAACAACGACCAAGGCCTGAACGATGAAGACACCATCTCAGTTGAATCCGCATAAATCTCTGCCTGCTTCAAATAAAATATTCTAATCTTTTCGGAATCTAATTTACGCCTTTGTATATACAACTTATTTATTTTTATTCATATGGTTATGGGTTGTTCTTTAAATAATAAAAAAAATATGATAAGTAAGATACAATTTTATTTAAAACTGTTAGGCTACCAGAAGCCTGGCTTCCTTTCGTCGTACCATTTCATGTAGTCCTTATTGGTAGTATTCTTTCCGTAAAGTCCGAGGGAAAAATAGTATTTGGTTGGGAACCACTTGCTGTATAGTGAGACTGTAATATTGTATCCGCCTACGCCTAGAACCGTGGGTATAACTAAACGGTTAGGTAGAAGCATACGCACGCAGACTATGGTGGTTTCGATGCCAGCTGATATCTAAAAAAATAAGCTTTTTACTTAACGTGAAGACGAGTCTTGTGAAAATTGGATTGTTAAGTTTTTCCGTCAATTACGCCTATTGAACGGATTTAAAAGGAAATTTCTTTATAATTTTTCTATTAAATCTTATTAGCCGAGTTACATAATACTTTACTCTTTTGTTTGCAATAAAATGCCTCTATGAGGTAAAATATAAATTAAGCGGCTAGAGTTTTTATATTCTCTAAGCGCATGTTTTGATACAAACGAAAGATCCTAACCGACATTATAATGTTCAGCTTGGAAGCAGTGTTTCCGTTCACTTCGAACTTCTCGGAGTAAAAGAGTGTGGCTCTCCTCTGTTTCTTGATGCTCTTGAAGCAGTGGTCGCCGGTTACGTAGGTCCGGGCCCGCCATCCGTGCTGCTGTTTGCGACGAGTGCGGAGATACTCGCGGTTAATTCCCATACCTGGAAGGTTGCACAGAACACTAGGGTTTGTTTGGATTTGTAATAAAAAAGTAAAATTGGCGTGTCTGTACAATTAATATTTTTACAAAGTACTCGATATCAATGTGGCGGCTTAGGAACAGTAATATAACACAAATCGACAAAAAAGTTGTCTGTTTGTCTGTTTGTACGCGCTAATCTCCGGAACTACTGTTTGGATTCGAATTAATTTTTTTTCATTTTATAGCTATTAAGTCTAAGCAAAACATAGGATACTTTTTATCCCGGGAAAATGTACGGTTCCCGTGATATACAAATTTTCGTATATAAAAAACTAGCATAGACATAAAAATTGTCTAGAAAGAAAAACAGCGTAAGTGCTATTTCACTAGTTTTCTAAGAGGTCGTGGTATCTCTCCAGTTGAGCCAGCTCTTTTATGTCGGAGCATAACTCTCCCATGATAATATATTATGAGGCTTTGTACCGAAATTTACACTTAATTGCAGTTAAGTAATTAATTTATCTCTGGGTGCGACTGTAAGAGTTTTTGCAAACATTTTCTTCCTCGTTAAAAAACTGAACAGCATGTATGTGTTAACCTTGAAATCTTTGATTTCCACAAGGGCGTTTGCTATATCGTAATATGTTAGATAATATTTCTAATAAGTACTAATAACTGAACACAACTTTTATGTCATAGTTTTAATATTGATAAGATAATCAGATATTTGGCGATTATCACAACGTTATCAAAACGTGGCATCGGCTTGATTTGCATATTTTTTCGGTAACATACTGAATTATATTAAGTACAGTTATGTGAATTATAAACTAAATTAACGTAACGTAACATATTGTATTTCATATCAAGTGCTCCAAAGGTCGACATAAATTAAAAAAAAATTTAAACCGACTTCCAAAGGAAAAAACTAAAATAGTACAAAACAAACTAAAAAGTATTAAATA